>PPJW02000054.1:0-99133 GCA_003705905.2 Lipomyces sp. NRRL Y-11553 | reverse complement strand
GTTCTCAACTGTGGGCAAGAGGGCAGCCTGGAATCTGGAGTGAGTCTGAGTGGCCCTGAGGCAAGCCACTTGGTACACTGCCGTTTCTAGCGGCTCGTCCTCTACTGGGGGTTAAGAGGAGAGTCTGTCAAGGACCCTCCTCAAGACGCTGATTCGCCCGCCAATTCGCTGGCGTATTCAGCTGTGGGCACGGGGGATAATGTACGGTGATTCGCCCGCCAGTTTGCTGGTGTGGGACTCGTACTCAACTGTGAATATGGAACAGTGTTTGTTCCTTTTATTTGTCTATGTTATATATACATATATATACATACAAACATGTGAGGTTTACCGAACTCGGGCTGAGCAAACTCGCCCAATTACAGAGCGAGGGAACCGCTGAGGCTTGCCTCCTCGTCATCTGGTCTTTGGGCCAGATGGTGTGCAAAGATTGCCATCAGATTCGGGGGTGGTTTTGTTCTTGCGTCGCAAGTTCAAAATCACGGGGTCTGGTGATGTCGTCTTAATGCAAGTAAGTGAATGTGTTTGCATCCCCTGACAGGGTAAATATATAACCCTAACCTTCTTATGCTATAGGTGCAGTGAACGCCAGGCGCATCTACCAGACAGCAAGATACTCTCACTCAGTGTGCTTTGCTGACGCTAGTTCCCGGATGAATATTCTGTAGGACCAAGCCGAAAGATGGATTTCGCTACTGTGGCTGCTTCTGTGTAGGTCTCACCTACATATACTCTATCAAACGAAATGCGAACTAACAAATTCCCAGGGCAGGCTCAGTCGGCAGTGCAGTAGTCTTCCATCCATGTACATGCTTCTATATTTCTGCTTTTTTATGTGCTGATTACTAACAGTTGATAGTGGATACTTTGCTGACACTCCGACAGACATCGGTCTCCCGAAGCTACATACTGCCATTTCAACAATACTGGCGGGGCGTGACCATCTCAGCATTAATGAGTACCCCGGCATTCACGTTGTACCTCGTATCATACCGCCAAGCAAAGCACGAGTTTGCACCGTATCTTGGTACGAACTCGGGACTAAATTATATTGCGTCAGGTGTGTGTGCGGAGGTAGGTTCTTGCTATAAAACCTCTTTTGAGTTTGAGCAGTTAGCTGATAGGAGATGGTAGATTACGAGCAGCGTGTTGTTTACACCAATGGAGAACATCAAGGGCCGCTTACAATTGAAGAATGGGCCTGGCATTGAGTCGACGAGGGAGTTGATTGTGAATATTTACAAGAACGAGGGATTCAAAAGTTTTTTTCGCGGATACTGGATGGTACGCACATACACAATAGCGTCCCCGGATCGTAAAATGGTTACTAATAGAGAATATAGAGTCTCGCGATATACACTCCAAATTCAGTATGCTATTGGTATATCTACGTATGTCTGTTGTCTTGTCTACTGAGTACAGCCTACTTACATTTCTGGCAGGAAAACATGAAGGCATTTATGCGACGACGAAACATCGAACGACGCCGAGACGGCAATAACTCATCCAACAGCCTCTTGCCTCCCTCGACATCCTCGGAGTCTTCAATAACGCCCTCACCCGACCTGACAGTGGCACAATACGCATTGGCATCGTCTGTCGCCACATTGGGCGGCGAAACGGTTTGTAACTTTTTGGATATCGTGAGAACGCGGCAACAACTAGCGACCTCAGACGAAATCAAACGCATCAGACCAGACGACCAGCATGGCCTTTTAACTGTCGCCAGAAATCTCATAAAAGAGCATGGATTGGTGAGGTCTATATTCAAGGGATTGCATCTTCGACTGATGTATGCTTTGCCAACCGGTGTGTTGTCTATGGTAATTGTGGAACAGATTAAACCTGACATTGGCGATGATTACGATTTGTAAGATATTTTACTACGATCTTTGGTGGCATTTTAGGCGTTCATATAGAAACGGTATGATAGAATGTATGGATAACTAGACCGATATAAAAAAGACAGCGTTGGTAGAAGCAAATCCTAAAGACAAACCAAATCAAATCTATCGCAACATTTCCCGATGTAACCCAATAGGCCATAAATAACTCGCGAATAAACAACAAAGTGCGCTTAATATAAAGACGTCCCATATATGCTTGTACAACAAAAAGACCTAACTTTTCTATGCAACTCAAGCTCGTGCGCTGTCCCCGTCAAACCCAGTAAATAATCCCTTAACCAACACACCATAGCACCTCTATAATACAAAATGTAAAAAATAGCAAATTCTAATAAAGCCTAAAGAGTATACTGGAGTTCATGACGATGAATCCTGCCCTATAGTCAGGTTGCAATATTCGTCTAAAATCTCATGTAACTGTTCTCGTTTAATTGGCTTTGTAAGGAAGTTGTTCATGCCGACATCCATGCACTTTTTGACGTTCGAGTCGTCGGCATACGCGGTTAACGCTACAATCGGGTACCTATACTGCAAATCCTGACGAATTACCCTCGTGGCTTGCAGACCGTCCAGGTTTGGCATCTAAATTGTTGTCAGCATCCACTTTTACCCGAGCACGGCCATGACATCCAAAGGACTTACCTGAATGTCCATGAAAACGATGTCAAAATATTTCCCTGCATCACAAGACATTTTTACCATCTCAATAGCTTCATATCCATCCTCAGCAAATAACACACTCTTTATGCTCTCCAGGCGCAACATTCGCAGGACGACCTGCTGATTCACTCTGTTGTCCTCAGCAACCAGAATACGTATCTCCTTCCCGCACTTCTGGGCCAAATGCCCAACATCTCCGTTAGCTCCAAGGCTCCCAACATGGACAGTCAAATTCGCGGCTAGTGATCGGATCGATGACGCTATGGAGACCACACTTTTTACGTCGTCATCGTCACATGGAGAAGAAATTTCTTTCGGTCCCGTGTTCGTTCTCAAGAAATATGGTTTCGAGCCCAATCCCGCCAGCGACCCGCCGGACGTACCGGCCGAATCTACCTGCGTGCTGCTTCCTGGCGAGTTTTCCATTGCCGCATATTCTGAGGATATTTCCTGCTCCGTAATAGAGAGCGCTATGTCCTTGATGTAGAGCAAACGAACCCGGACCGTAAAGGTCGATCCGATACCTTCGACTGATTCTAGTTCGATAGTACCGCCCATCAAATCTGCGAGCTGCTTACAGATCGACAGACCTAGTCCCGCGCCGCCGTATTTTTTTGACAGAGCTTGATCGCCCTGAATAAACGGCTCGAAAATACGTTGCTGGAGATGGTCGGGAATACCAGGTCCGTTGTCCTCAACTTGAAATTCAAAGAGAAGGTATTTTCCCGACAGATCGGCTTCAAGTAAATTAGCTGATGGATCCCGCGTGCTTGGTGAAATAGACCTCCGTGACACCGAGTCGCTACGTGCAGTACCATGGAAATTCGCTGCGGCAGAAGCAGAGTCTGGAATTGCATGTTGTCTGATAGACTGAGAACGCTGCAAACTGTGACCAAGTCGGCGGATTGACGACAGACTGTCGCTACCTCTGAAGCCTTGGAATCCGTTGCCATTTGTAACGGTCGCAACACTTGACGGTTTGACAGATCTCACGCTTCGTATAGGTGATGAGCCTTCGGACTTTGGATCGGCTGGAGGTATACTGATGCTCAGTGGTCGCCTCTTCGGCCTCGAGAATCGAGGTGGCTCGCTACTACCAAACCGGGAGGCTGCGAACGACTGGACAGCTTTTTCATCACCTGAAACAGAAGTGTCCGACATCGTCTGCAAAGACGAGTGGCGTTCTTGCTCTAAGATAGCCGAATACTTTTCACCAGAGACACTATCTGCAGGTACAGCCACATCCAAAATCTCCACGTCGCCAAAATTACCGGAATTGCGCTTCTCGTTCAAACTGGAGGAGTCATGGTCCACACTGACTCTGCTGTTGTTACCGCGGCGTGTGCTGCTGTTAGATTTCAAATTGGCAACAACCGAGTTGTTGGCAACGGTGCCCAAACATATTATCCGCACATGGATTGAACCGTTTTCCTGTGTAAACTTTAGACCGTTCGAAACCAGATTGATGAGAATTTGCAGTATGCGGTTGGCATCACCGCAAAGGACCATTGTCTCTATTCGTGGTGGCAGTACGTCGATTGTAAGACCCACTTTAACTGATGACGCCTGTTTCTGGAAGATTGCTTTGAGTTGCGATACGATCTCCATCAACTTAAACTCTTTCTCCTCAAGAGTCATTTTGCCGATTTGGTTCCGCGAGAAAATCAGGAGATCGGTAAGAAGATGCAACAGTAACTCGCCCGATTTATGAATAATATTCAAGCTCTTGCGTATCCTATGCGGATCGGTTTCTGTGAGGGAGACAGCGGCCATGCCGAGAATACCGTTCAAAGGCGTCCGCAATTCGTGCGTAATATTCGCGATAAACACAGACTTGGCTTCATTTGCCGCCTCAGCCTGTATTTTGGCAGCTTCTAGTTCCTGAGTTCGCTCACGAACCCTCTCTTCAAGATTCTCATACTGTTTCCGCAGTTCTTCGGTCATTGTGTTAAACGTCGTCGTCAATTCGGTCAATTCGTCCGAGAAAAGAGGCTTTCGTTTCTGGATAACCATGCCCGGGATACGGAAGCTAGACACGCGCAAATCGGGCTCCGTAGCATTTTTGCGCCGCCCCCGTCCATAGACATCGCTGTCGTCGCTACTGGGAGTCTCTTTGTCTTTAGCAGAGCCATATGTGAGGCTTTGCTGACTGTCAGAGTCATGGTCATAGTGCGTCGTCGTCTGCTCTGTCGCGGCGCGTAGCCGGACTATTGGGCGCACTGCGAAATGAGCGATAGGGAGTGTGATGATGCACATAAATATTGCCAAACTGAACACCGTGGCCAATGCAATGTTGCGAAGGTGATAGATCGGTTGGTAAACGTCAGAACGGTAAACCTCGACTGTGACAGCCCAGGTGCCAAAGTATACGTCCGCAGGCGTGTAACCGACTGATATGTTAGATGTTACGGGATTCTTAGAATCGATGATGGAACCTGTCGAGTTTTGAAGCAGAGCATCTTCGACAGCGGGATATGAACTGAACGGAAAGTTCTGGCGAAAAAGTTGCGTATCATAAGTTGGAGGAAGACAATACACGAACGACGTCGGGTCTACTGCGTTTTCTGGATATGGTCCTAATACCGAATATTGAGCCCATTCATTGAGATTGGTTGCATTGCTGACGACGTTGGTGAGTGCCGCCGCGTTATATACCACTGTCATGTAGCCAGTTGCGGAATCATTGCCGTCATTCGATGTAGTGTAAGTGACAGGGACTGTGAAGGACACGACGATCTCATCGGCAGAGCGATATGGCCCGCTAATAATCCCGCCCAGAGTTGTAAGACTGTCAGGTGGAGTCTGATTTTGGTGTAGCGGATACAGAGCAGGAGGCAAGCTCTGCACGACTGCGGTGTCAGTGTAATTGTTGGTCGTATTGAGCAGGCTGACAAAATCGGTGCTATATAGAGAAGCAGAGATGAGAGAGTCTTGAGCGTTCATTGAAACCTGGAACGACGAGATCGCAATATCCCAGTTAGCCGCCGAGTTATTTCCAGAATTATACCGGTGAAGTGAAGACTGAATCGTATTGAGGGTGGTAAGTGAGATGGCATCGACAATAAAGAAGCCCATTGCCTGGACAACCTGAGCCGACATGAGCTGCGCGACGAGCTCAAGTCGCTCAGCTCGCAAGCTCAGCACGTAGTTCTGGGTGACGACGCTCTTGGTCGAATGGTCAGTAAGATACTCTCGGCAGTGAAAATAGACAAAAAAACACCTACGAGCACGATAGCGAGGACTCCTAGGGACAGGAGAACACAGACGAGCACGAGGCCGGAGAGTTGCTGTCGGAGAGCGATCCGAAAGGTCTTCATGGCGACGTCTGCGTATTTTTATACGGCACCTCGGTGCTTGAATAGGCGAAGCTACCAGAGCTAGAATAGAATATTTCGAGAAGAAGCCTACAGATAAGAGCAGAGCCTGGTATATGTAGATCGTGAGTGATGACGAGTGCACCCTCTAAGGGCAAGGACTTCGATTTGCCCTTGGGCAGGCACAGCCTACACCGCCACACTCGGTCAGGCACCGCCCATCTCGTGTTCTCTAAACTTTACATTGATACGATTATCCGAATATACACCGGGGAAAATTTGAGTCCGTAGCTGGCAACATAAGCGAAGCACGAAGAAGCTTTAGCAGAATAAAAAGCGAAATTCGTAATGTGAAAGGACCTAATTCGATTTCCGATTATCTATTCCACAGGGAAGTAGACCGGCAAGGGACTCAACTTCGACGATTGCCATCCTTTCGACACCTAATCTTATACAAAATATTAAAATATACAAGTTGATCCCAAACAGTACAGCTCTCGTCGGATTCCAGGCAGTCTTCTATTCTATTGCAACTTGAACAGCCGATATCGGCCTGCGACAATAGTGATATCAGCAGTTCGGAGCTACTCCCAACTCTATTTTAGGTTTGAACACTAGGATTCGCGTGGTTAGGGTAAACATCGACCAACTACCTCTGCTCATCGCCGTCTTTTGCCGAATCTCTTTCCACTCTTATTTCGCAGTCGCTTGAAATTGTGCGAGACACCTCCCACTCTTTTTGCTGGTTGGTATGCCCTATTCGTATCGTCATTACCTTTTTCGTCAGCTGTAGCTTTGCACCCAGTGTCCACCTCCATATCTGACGAACTCGATTTTTCGCTGCAGTCGTCGTCGTCGTTGTTGTTGTTGTTTGGACTAGACTCTCCTTCTTCCGGTCGCTCCTCCGACGTTGTTGTAATTGCAGTCGTTGGTTTTGCGGGTCGCACTGGCAATGGTTAGTCGTATACTTACGGGCCAATGTACTTTCGTCAACCTACATATGACTCTCCTGGTGGTCCTCCTCTGCGTTTTGGTTTTCTTGTACTTCTTTAAATTCTCCATCGCCGCCATTCTCTCCTTCGATTCGCTGAGAATGGTCGCTGTGTCCCCTTCCTTTATTTCTCCCAAGTGATAGCTGACATCCTCATGACCAACTACATTCTCGTCAACGTCCAACCTAAGCTTGGAATCGCTCTTTGCATTTTTAATCTCCGGCATGCCAACTTCCATGTCCCGCATGATACTCTCTTGCTCGTCAAGTTCAGCGTCCTGCATCTGTCGCAATTCAGCAAGTAGAGCAGTCAATCCTCTCGATACCTTCTTGGGCTTCAGTGGTGACGGTGTCATGTATATCTTATTCGTATTCAGTGGTCTAAAATATGACGGTGTGACCGACTGTGGCGTACTCATAATGCTAGCTTTAGACGGTGTCATCAAACAAGAAGCCTTCGATGGCGTCGCCTTCATGACCGCCTCCGGAGACGCCGGCGCCGACAGTACTGATTGTGACAAAAACTCAGGACTATTAGTTATATCAAATATTCCCAAAACCCGTCCCTCTGCTTGAGGGGTGGGTCCAATCGCCGTGACGCGTCGTCGGCCAACAAACTTGCCAGAACAAGGAGAGTCATATTCCGCCTTCGAAGCGCTTTTCGTTGGAGTAGAACTTACATCACGATCGTCACGCCTGACACGTTTCGGCGTGTGGTAAGATTCATTCCTGGGTGATGGCGACGCTTCGCGGTCATTGTCCGACCGATGCTGTTTACCTTTATTATGATAGCGATGCCGATGATGCGAACGACTTTCGCCTTTCTCTATATTTTCTTTTGAACCTGCCACTGAACTCTTTGCCCGATGATATTCTTTGTACTTGGCGGCTGCAACGTATTAATTAATTACCGCACCACTGGCTCGGGCTTTCAAATACAGATAAATACCTATATCAGGATTTTGCTTGATATCCTGTTTTTCTGGTTGTCGTCCGAACCTATTTTGAAACTCATGTTCCCAGCTCTTGATGGCAATTTTCAACTGCTCGAGCGAATGTACATTCTCTTCTAGATCTGCTTTATTCATAGCGTAATGTTGGCTGAATATAGGTCCATAAATTAATACACTGATCGCAGAAACAATAGATTACGGCGAAGCTCAAATCCACGCGTCCGCTTACTATATTAAATCGACTGCCCACCAGCTACAAATAAATTTAGGGCAACGCGCATAGGCACAAATTTGAACGCGTCTGTCCGTCCGGGTAATAACACGGAGACGCGTTTACGCGTCAAGCGGACCACATCATATTCCTTTACATTTTCCGGCTATCAGAAAGGGCAGAGCAACAGCGACGCGTGCCGATAGGGCCAGGAAATCATTGCTTCTCTTCATCGCCTACCATATACGATGCCACATTTTGAGGGCGATATCGATAAAGCGGCAATGGAGCAGACGAGCTCACCACAGTCGTCCTCCTCAGTGGTTCACGAGTTGGAACCAGGTGCAGCTGCTGAGTCTCTACCCCAGTTGAATGAAATGTTTGACAATGACGACGGACAATTTGAACTCGAAGAGTTTACTGAAGAAGAAATACAGTAATTATGCCTATCTCGAGTAACCAGAGTGTTTGTTGACCTGCTTCAGAGCTGCGACTGCCGTTGCTGAAACGGCGCCATCGGTAAATATACCGCCGCCCAAGGCGATCCAATTCTCCGGACAGCAGACAACTCCAGAACTTATGGAAATATTTTATCAGCGCTTGTTCCCTTTCAAAGACCTATTCCAATGGCTGAACCACTTTCCTTCACCCACGCCTTCCTTCACTAACCGCGAAATTGCTTTCACGCTCCAAAACGACGTTTACCTTCGGTACCAGTCTTTTCCAACCTACGACGCCATGAAGAAAGAAGTTATTAGGCTCAATCCATCTCGCTTCGAGATCGGGCCAGTCTACTCAGCAAACCCTCGTGATCGCAAGATCGTGCGGAAAGCCGCATTCAGACCATTGGAGAAGGAGCTTGTATTCGATATCGATATGACAGATTATGATGAAATTCGCACATGTTGTTCTGGCGCCAAGATATGTAATAAGTGTTGGAATTTCATCACGGTGGCGATTAAAGTGTTGGACGTTGCTCTGCGAGAAGATTTCGGTTTCAAGCATATTCTGTGGGTTTATTCCGGACGCCGTGGAGCACACGCTTGGGTTTGCGACAAGAGAGCCCGACAGATGGATGATGCGAAGAGACGCGCCGTTGCGTCGTATTTAGAGATAGTGAGGGGTGGTGCGCAGACCACAAAGAAGGTCAATTTGAAGCGGCCGTTGCATCCTTCAATAACGTAAGTAGCTATAGTCCTGAGGACATCTTCCTTTGTCACTGACTGCTTGCGTCTAGTCGGAGCTTGAACATTCTCCGCGACAGTTTTTCGTCGGCAATTCTGGTCGATCAGGATCCATGGAGGGCTCCTGAACAAGCAGATAAGCTGCTAAATCTCCTTCCAGACAAAGTGCTCAATCAGGAATTAAAGAAAACGTGGGAATCACTATCTGATCAATCTAGTACGAGCAAATGGGCATGTATTGATAGCTTGGCTCAACAAGGCGTCTCAAAGGTGTGTTTAGCGTCCACTTCACTACTTTATAGCCTTTACTTTTGCTAACAAAAGGGGCAGTCCCTCGATGCCAGAGAATTGATGGAAGCTAAACAAGATGTGGTCTTGGAGTACTTGTACCCTCGACTGGACGCTGAGGTCTCGAAGCACCTAAATCATTTACTGAAATCGCCATTTTGCATTCATCCTGGTACTGGGAGGGTTTGCGTACCAATCAACTCTGCGCGAACGGAGACATTCGACCCCATGGACGTTCCTACAGTCTCACAGCTTATTGATGAAATCGATGAATACGATGCCATTCGCAAAACAAATGAATCTTCAGAGACATTGGCTGGTAAGACTAGTTTTCGCTCCTGTTTGACACGATGTTGACATGCTGCAGATTACGAGAAGACTTCACTGAAACCATATGTTGAATATTTCCATCGATTCGTGTCAGACCTTATGAAAGAGGAAATGAAAGAAAAACGGCAGCGAAGTCAGGAAGATCAGGAACCTTTAAATTTTTAATCGTTCGTATTTACAATAAGTGTTACATGTATATTATACAGCATCATCAAAGTATCTTGACGTCTTCATTCGTCAGGGACTTCTTTGGAAGATTCACTATTCTTCCCGTCTTCCGTGTCATTGCTGGAATCTTCCTCTCGTAAACTAGCTTCGCGTTTCCGCTTCAGCCGGGCACTTTCGAATCCTTCCTGCTTTCTTGGTGGAATCACAAGCTCAAACGCTTGCTTCCAATCCCGTAACTCGACCCACTTGAGCATAATTTCAACAACGTGGTTGGTAGTCAAGACCTTCCTTCCTGAAATTTTGATGAATTCAGAAATTGGTAGTTTCGCCGTTTTAATTTTTTGACTATTCGCTTTGTTGAGACAGAGACCCTGATAAATAAAATGCATTAGTCGCTACCATCGCAATTCAAGAATATTTAATACCTTATATCTTCCTTTGTCAACAATGCCACCCACTATATAAATCCTGTTATCCTCCAGAGCCGTGAGTGTGTCGTCTGAGTCCGACGATAAGTAAATTATGCGGCCTCGTTCCTCATCTGATTCGGGTACTTCGTATTCCGATTGGGAAAAAGATATTCCTTTCCAATGCTTGTATTGCTGTTTCAATGCAGTGTCGAACCGTTCTAGTAACCGGCCATTAAACGAGGTTATTTGCATATTGATAGGGACGGCAGCACGTCGGTTTTCGGAGTAGCATCGAGTGACTTGCGCAGAGAGTGAAAGATTTTCCTGTTTGTCATCTCGTTTAGCTGTTTCAGCAACTTCCTAAAGATCATGTGAAATACCTTTTCAGTCATCAGGTCGTCGAATCCACAATCAATTAAAATTGTAATCGGCGCCAGTTGCACCATATCATTCTTGCGCGCCTTTACCATATGCCCGGTGTCCGACCCCTCAATAATATTCTCCAGTTTCCGCTCTTCGCCGTGATCGCATTCTATGTGTGCCTGTTGCTGCTGCCGTTGCTGATCCCTCTTCTCAAACTTCTTTTGCTTCTTCTTTTCTTTCTTGTACTTGTTCCGTGCATCCTTTTGTTCTAACCATTTCTGTTTCTTTTGCTCCCGCTTCCACGCATTACGCGACATGCCTTCTGGCAATGGAGCCCGCTGCCCATGGGACGGCTCTGAACCTGGGGACGACTCTCGCTGCGTGTCCGGCCGGTCCACTTCTTCGTCTGTCATGACTGTCCTAAGCGCGGTCGAGAGTAATGCTACGGCTTTTCTGGGCCTGCTCAACTTGCCATCATTATGCCGGGACAAAAACATTTGGAATAAAGTTCATTTGTGTGGTAAGCCGCACAAGTCGCGTGATAATCAGGATGACAGCTTTGTCAATTTTGAACGGTATTGGTTCAGTAAGTCACCTGATTCTCCTTTGGCGTTGCCAATTTCCCCTGGCCCATGATTGGCCAGGGATCACTGGGGGGTTTAGAGACAGAGATTTAGATGGCATATATGCTGTTAGCTGAACTACACAAAGAGAATTAACTGCGGAATATTTTATATACTGTAATGGCCACTTCACAAGACCTCCCGCCAAAGGGTGGGTATGATGCCATCCAATGGAAGGTATGCTTCAGTCGGTCCATTGCCTGCGTTTCACATTGACGTGGAACTCGAAAGCATATGGGTTTTCGATATGAGATGAAAAAGAGTGCTAATGGGGACGGAATCATAGCGTAATCTTCCATCGAGAGGATTCCGGCCTTCGATATATCTTGGCATAATGGGTGCAATAAGTTTATTCGGTTTCTGGAGACTCTCTGTTGCTATGCACATGGCTCGGTAGGTTGGCGTTTCCAAATTCAGTTTCCCATTCGAATTCTAGTGCACATCTGCAAACATAAAGATTATCTCATTTTTTTGGCCGATTCGGTGCTAACATGTATAACACAATTTAGGGAAGAAAAGCGAGAAAAAACGTGGGCAAGAATACACCTGCTCCCAGTTCTGCAAGCCGAAGCTGATCGGGACGCTGTTCGACGATACTACTCTACCTTGGAGAGAGAAAAGGCGATTATGAAAGATCATCCTGACTGGGCTGATGGCAAGCCAGTATATCACGACGGAAGGTGGGTTTAATTCGAGGCTTAATTGCAAGATAGAGCGTTTGTTCTAACTAATATAGAATGCATTTGCCCTCGTTTGTTTTCCTCGAGGACACTAAAAGCGCTCGCTAAGGAGAACATAATTAGATCATCCACTGAATTTATTCTATTCCGGGAAGGCAGACGCATAGAGCATGCAAAGAAGGCGTCAATGCACATACACAAATACTACGGCGTGACGGTATCTGAGGTTAGACAGACTACAGTAGTAGCTTATTTGTGATATTTGATTTGTAATGTAGCAATGAATTCAAAACATCTAGTTACGTATTTCGATTCTCCTTGGTAATAACGTGTAGTAGACAAATACCCACTAGGCCCGCACACTGACTCCTATTGATTCCCGACCAAACACCGTCCGTACGTATATAGATATGCCTAATACCAAAAGCCGACCGGCGAAATAAAAGTGCGATTGTCCTAAAGATTCTACGACCCTACACCACAGAAATCGTTGTAAGTCTTTCTCTCCTTCTTCAACTTCTGACCCCCTCTAATGCCAATAATTTTTATCGTTTGTTTGCCGTCATCATGCCACCATCGCAGAATTTGGTTAGTCCTATCGAGCTCCCAACGTCCCGATGAGACTTCGACGTGAAGGTCTCCACTCGGGTAATGAAAATCCGGAACGTGAATCTCTGATGGAACTAATTTAGAAGCCACTTCCTCTTCGGCATAGAGTTCCATAGTGAATACGGCATTATTAATATCGAACCCGTATTCTTGAGGAATGCCAACAGTAGCGAGCGGAAACGGACGACTAAATGCTTCTAAAGCCCGCGATCCCACTGTATCTGTGATCGGCGATTCGTCGGAAGAGGAATACTGCTTCGCTCCAATTAAACTAGATTCGGACGGAGTGAGCGTATACGAATATTGTGAGCCGTTGATTCGGTGCTTGACATCAGACGGACTCCAGAAACTGAGGTCCTCACCGTTCCAATGGTCACCCCATTTGTGCGAGTTGCATGAGGCATAGACCCAGTACGTGTGATGCAGCTTCGCTCCTTCTAAAGCAAAAATGTTGGCGTCGAGTGCTCGAATTTGCGTAGAGTAATCTCCGTCAGCATAGGCTTTCTTTTCATTCATGTCGTACGGAATTCCGATTTCGCTCATAAGGCAAGGAACACCAATGCCAAAACTTTCGATCCCCTCATTTTTCAAGGTCTTGAGCTGGTCACGAATAGAGTTCCTGATAGCGGTCTCGCCAATTTTGAGCGCAAAAACAGGGCTCCAGTATTTACCTCTCAGAACGCCAACGACGTCTACATTCCAGTACCGGCTCCAGTGCTTGCGAATTATAGTGAGCCCATCATAAAAGTGGGGAGTAAATACCATCCGGTGTCTCAGCGCACCAAGCTCCACAAAATTAGGTGGCACGGCCAAAACCGGAGTCTGACAAAACAGCATTGCCTCAGGACGGATCGACCGGATAGTGTCGGCAAATTTGTTCCAGTGGGCAATGAAGTACGTCTCTGTCCATGATTCGCCATCCAGTCGAGTACCGTCTGGAGCGTCTAGAAAGTAATTCGAACGCAAAATACTATCCGTGTGTGGGTCCCAGACGCCGTGTTGTGCCCATACACACTCGCCAAGCTTCCATTCTGGACTGCGCTTCCATCCGTATCGTGAATCGTCATAGTCCTCAGGAAGCCATGCTGAACATCCGTCGGCATTAACGACTTGAGTACCAACTTTATAAGCACCAAACAATCCGAAATCATAAACCGCGATATCAAGCGTTCGACCGGCGCCTAACAAAATGGCTTGGAATGGCGTAGGGGAGGTGTAGGACTGAAGCTTTTGATATTCGGGATATACAGTGAGATTTCGGTTTCCGAGGAAACCACGGAAGGGCTCGTTGATGGACTCCCACCCAAGAATGAAATCGTCTCCCAAATCACCAGCTTCATAGACCTGCAATGCGAAGTGCTTAATGGCGTCAATGAAGTGGCCTTGCAAATAGTCCTGGATGTTTTGTCCGTCAATTATACATTTCGGAGCAAAATCCTTTCCCGCCCAAAACATTGTAAAAATAGTAAGGCACGCAAGTCTGTCGTAATTGGTTGCCCAGCACATTCGTGGAAAAGTCACTGGATCCGGCCAAGTATTCTGGACGACGGCAGCTTCGGTCTTTGCAAAAGCTTTTGGATCCAATCCAGCCGCATACAATGTCCACATAGGCGCGCCGGAACCTCCAGAAAAACGACTCCACTGAATAGAGTTAGAAACTGTATCTTTGATAGTCTAGGCAATGGGGCAGAGCGTACCACATCCTGATGGGCATCCATAAACACGTAGAATCCAAACGACTTTATCTTTCTCAGAAATTTAATGGTACTTTGAATAAAGTCTTCGTCATATTTTCCGCTACAAAATGTAAAGTAAGAATTAAAAATACTGTCATAAGCTTGGAGCAATCTCAAAACACGACAACTTACGGTCCCGCATGCTCCAACGCTTCCCAGGTATAAACGTAACGAATAACGTTGAATCCCCAACTCTTTATTCTCGCAAGATGCTCATCAGCCTCATTTAAAGGAAACGGACGTCCAACAAACGACACATTGTCGCCATCGAAAAAGTTCTCCAGAACATGCGATGGCGTTGAAGGACTAGCCGGCAACTTGGAATCGGCCGCGAGATTGATACCGCGTAGAGTAAGCACACGATTCTCGCTATCGCGAAAATTTCCGAATGAGTCGATCTCCACTTTAAACGCCATATTACCCCACGATGCCGTTATTCTGGCGTGTATGTAAAGTGGAGACGGTCGACCCGATGAGGCGATGAGCAGTTGGGACTGTTGGTAGATTGATTGCGACCGGCTGGGACTCGCCAAAATCGCGAGATCCCCGAAGACCGAATACGACTAAATAGATAACCCTAACCTTCTCATGCTTATAGGTGAATACGACTGAGCCGCACATCATATCAGCCACAGATGGCTGAAATGTGGCTTGCCACCTGCCATACATTGCCAAGGTGAAAGACGAAATCGATTAACTGGCAATGATATCTGGAAATGATCCCCGTCGGCTAGGTATCTAAGACGTTTCCACTGTGAATCTGAAGGCGATGTCCAATCTCAAGAAGTACCTTGCCGCGGCGAAGACCGCAATAGACAAGAAGGATTATGACAGCGGCCGTGAACAATGTCTGTCTGCATTAGAACTGGACCCGAGATCGTTTAATGCGTATGACATTGTAGTCTGCAGATTTAATTCATATCTAATATCTTTTTCAGGCTAGTTCTTTTGGGATATTGCGAAACCGGTTTATCGTCTCTTAATGCCGCGGAGAAGGCTTATCTTGAAGCGACGGCAATCAAGCCGGATTCTTCGTTTGGATGGCAAGGACTGCTCAATGTTTACGAGAAGGGCGAGCGAGTTCCTGAATACCTCGATGTTTCCAAAAGGTTAATTACTATTTACAAAGATGAGTGAGTTCGCCTTTTTGTCAAATTCGTCCTACGAATTGAAGGTAATGAGTTAGAGATGACATTATTCGATGTGCGTCTACGGCAAACAAAATGCGAGGATTCGTGTCAGACAAAGGATCTCGGCAAGATGTAAGTAGAAATGTCGTACATTCATCCACCCACAGGTCAATCTAATCGCGTCTTTCTAACAGAAGATTGAAATGATGAAGTTCCTGTTGCCGGACAGCACGGTCTTCCAGTTCTTAGAGGGCCGAATTCCACATCCTGCTGAGACATTGCAGAATCTTACAGAGCTTATAGATAGTCAAGGAAAAGAGACCATTCAGAATTCTATAAACAAGAATCGCAACAAGATAGGTGTGAACACCGCTGAATTGACCGCCAAGATAAAACAGAAAGTATATGAATCATCTGAGGTGTGTGAATGATAGCGCTCCAATTGGTTTTGCGCTAACGTTTCAATTGTAGCTTGAGTATTACTATAGGCAATTGCTCAATTGGTCGGACGATGAGAACCAGCGCCGCGAAATTGAAGGAAAACTACTCGAATTTCTCTACAACAAGCTATTGTCCGTTCCTTTGGGATCCAAAGATCCAATTCGAGGAAAGATATTTGAGCTAGCTACTGGAATGCTGGTTGTCAAATCCGCTGTAGAGCAAGCTTGGATTATCGCGCTCGAATGGCAGGACTGGAGGGATCTGAGTCAGCTAGACCAAAACCGCTTGAGAGACTATGTGAGCTTATTTCCGGACAGCGGTTTGTCAAAAGTCATCCAGGCATTTATGAAGTCCGACATATCCCCATTTCAGCAATCGTACACTAATGACAACGAAAATGGGGAGGACTTCATTGTGAGCGCGGCATGGGACGAAACAGAAATATTGGAAAATTTTATAGTACGTTCATTTGTATTGGCCAGCTGGGAACACCACTAACTGTTTTCAATAGGATGGATACGAAATGAGTCCAGATTCTATGCTGGCTAATAGAATACTTGGGCAATATTATATCCACTTAGGAGAGTATGAAAATGCAGCAGAGATGGCTCTTGCCGGTCTCAAACTGCTCGATAGTATGTTTATGAATACAGGACTTGATCTGCAGCTGTATGTGATCTCTCTGCCTTGTTTAGCAACTGAGTGTCTCTGATTACCATTTTAGGTACAAAGACGCAACTTCGGTCACCCTGGGCACCGCATACATCTATTATCAAGCACCACGACATTTTAGCGAGGCTCTAGATATATTTAATGAGGTTCTGAACCGTACTCCGGGGAATAGTCAGGCATTGATTGGCAAGGCGTTGATTTACGAGGAGAGTGGCAATGTGACAGACTCGCTCAGCCTAATTACTAGAATCCTGCAAGACGATCCTGACAATGTTCAGGCACTATTGGAAGCATCTTGGTGTCGCATATTACTGGGCGATCACAGCGATGGACGAGCTGGACTTCAAAAATGCCTGAAGCTCATAACCAGAGAAGATCCATCGTCACAAAATCTTCGCGCCAAAATTTGGTGGAGAATTGGCAAGAGTTTATGGGACGACCAAGGTATATTATATGGTTCGAGTATCGATAGGAAATTCTAACCTGCTTTAGTGAGCAAACGAGGAGATCGGCATGGTGCATACAATGCTTTTATTACAAGTTTAAAGTATAATCCAAGTTATGCAGCTTCATATACGAGTCTCGGCATTTTTTATGCTGATATCGAGCAAGATGAAGAACGAGCAGGCAAATGCTTTCACAAAGCGTTCGAACTTGACGCTAATGAGGGCGAAGCGGCTCGGAGATTGGTCGAAACATTTGCAGATAGTCAAGAATGGGATTTAGTTGAAGTTATTGCGTCACGATTTGCGGATGCAGAGAGAAAACGAAATGTGCCCGGTAAGGAGGCATCATGGCCATATCGAGTACTTGGCGTTGCATATCTGGTATGAATAGAAACATATTTACTGATTGGACCCAACTAACTACTCGATAATTGCTATAGCAATCACACGATCTGGTAAGGGCCATTCAGTCTTTCCAATCGGCACTTCGCGTCAACGACCAAGATGCCAATTCTTGGACTGGTCTAGGAGAAGCATATGCTGAGTCTGGACGATACGTCGCCGCATCGAAGGCATTTGCTAGGGCTTGCAACGTTCAACCTGACAACTGGCACTCGAGATTCTTGCTCGGAATGGTGCACCGTCAAATCCTCAGCTACGATGAGGCGAAGAACACGTTCCGGTCAGTTCTAGAAGTCCGTTCGGATGAAGTCGTCGTGTTGGAACAATTGTCTGAGACATTAGTGGCTTCAGCTCGCGATAATATCAACAAGAATTATTATGGACAAGCAATTGATGATGCAATTGAGGCACTGGAAATCTCGAATAAACTCGCAACAATACATCCGAATTCTTTTAACATGTGGAAAGGCGTTGGAGATGCCATACAAGTCTTTTTGAAGATTAAGTCGCAACTCGGTAGACTGCCGGTCAAAATACTTACAGAATTGTTTACCGCCGAGATTGACAAAACGGATGCTGCTGTATTGGAGACAGCCAATGAATTGGACAGGATATCCTTAGATGTCCCAACATTTCTGGACACGACGGATTTGTGTTCGATAGCATATTATTCCCATATTCTGGCATATAAGTTTTCACTGTTGTCAACATATAAAAATACGAGAAGTCGCGCGGCTGGCTGGTTTAACATTGGCTGCGCCGAGCTAAGAGTCTATCTACATATGGAACGGAACACCCGCTATCGTAATGCGGCGATTAAATGTTTGAAGCAAGCCGTCAGTTTGGAGCCAAAGAACGCCGAGTTTTGGAACGCTTATGGCATCGCCACGGCCGATTATGTTCCCCAAGTATCACAACACGCCTTTATTCGATCTCTTGTAATAGACCACCGACAAGCTTCTACATGGGTTAATCTTGGTGTCCTGTACTTAGTTCACGGCGACATGGAACTTGCGAATTTAGCATTCAATCGGGCACAGTCAACAGATCCTGACTTTGTTATGTCGTGGATTGGTCAGGGTATTGTGGCGGCAGCTGTTGGAGAGGAGGATGAGGCTCAAGAGTTATTTGAACATTCTTTTGCGATTTCCAATGGTAGCAATGTAAGTGTGTATTCTCAATTGGCTACTATCGCCACGATTGTCTAACCTCTGATAGAAGCTTGCCAAGCTACTCTACGCAGCCAGCGCATTTGCACTTCTGGCTTCGAGATCGGGGTCATTACTCGCTCCTACACATGTTGAGATTCCGATCTTCGCACTAGAGAAAGTTTTGCAGCTTGAGCCAGACTTAGTTCCGGCTATGCAATATGAGGGACTGATATTGGAGCGACAAGGCAACTATGAAATTGCAATTGAGAGGTTAATCAAAGCATCCGAGATATTGGAGCAACAATATGAAGATCTCGAGTCTTTTGAACAGCTAAAAGAATTTGTGTCAGTGAAAGCACAACTGGCAAGGCTCTATTTCTCGCAAAAGGATTTCAATTCATCCCTTGAAACCTCACTCACGGTCATCGACCTCTCCGAAGGCGAGGAACGGTTACGATTGGCTAGTCTTTCTGCCCTGATTACTTCCGGTTTATCCTATTACGCCTTGCAGGATTTCACAAACGCGTTGAAGATGTTTAGACTGGCCAGTGGGGATTCAGAAAGGGATCCGGATATTACTGTCTTACTATCACAGGTTCTTTATGCTCTCGGTGGCACTAATCGAGAAGCCGCGCAAGACGAGCTGTTCCGGAATATTGAAGAGCACCCACAACACCTGCAATCTCTCTTACTTCTGGGGACTATTGGAGTCATAGAAGGAAATGAGGAGGTTGTGGACGCCATAGAAGACGAGATTAATGATTTTGCAATGGAACAACGGATCAGCGCCGTCAATGACGGTTCAATCGAACTGCTGTTGTCCGGGCTAGAAGGAAGTAGGACCGGCAAGCCTTCTATTCGTCCATACCTGCAGTCATCCATGCTTAGACCCTCAGACTACAAGATATGGAAGTATCTGGATAACAAAATTGCTATCGTAACGGCGTTGTCAGACACTTCAATAGCTGCTAAGGATTTGAGCGACGTCTATGCATCTGTGGAGACATTCAGCGATTCCCTTAAAGCAATCTTTATATCTCCGGGCAATACAAATGGCTGGACTAGTCTTGATAAATGTATATCCGCTGATACGTTGGAGAGTGATTTTAAGTCCATGAAGATATAAACGGTGGGAAGGCAATCATTATTGGCACATATTCTTGTACATAGGTTCAAGCCAAGTCATCGACACCAAAAACGTTGTGCATACAAGCGGCGAAATCGTAAACATCCTTAACAGCACCAGTGGCGTCATCATCCTCGAATCAATCTAAAGACTCTGACGGTTGATATCTTGCGCCGACAGGCCCCTTAGTGATCGAGGTATTACAGAAGATGATGCGTATAATAATTATAAATTATCAAAGTAACAAAGCTTACCAAAGGACATCCTTTTATTAATTATAGGCAGGAGGTCTAAAAGACTGAACCCCGAAGCGAACTGAAATATTTGGATGTACCCGCGTCTTGTAGGGCAACTTTGGTGGCAAAATAAATATATGGTCCCAATAATATGGTCCCTCTCCTTTCCACAGACACGTTTCGATGACCTCCGAAAGTGCACAATGTGCGATATGCCTCTATCCGATTGACCCTTCGAAGCTCGTAGTCACGTCGCCATGCGGTCATAAGTGGGACTTGTCGTGCATTTGCCAATGGTTGGATGTTAGTCCTGACAAGTCATGTCCACTATGCAAGTGCGCTGTTCAGTCTATCGTATTTGCACCAGCGGGATCCGGTGAAAGTGTTAATATCCCGACAAGTATATTTAAGGACAGCGGAGCAACAACTGATAGGTTTGTCTTACCAAACGATGATCGGGAGCAGCAGTATGATCGAGTAGCAGGACTAATCGCTCGCGACGATTACATCGACAGGACTTACCGCATTGCACTTGAACGGCGGAAATATGTATACAGAAACCGTCTCCGCGCCTGTTATATCGGTCATAATAAGTACACACGTTTCAAGCAGTTCGGTCCTGGAAGGCAATTTACTATGGAAATGAGAATTCGGGCACGGTCGTTTATTAGACGCGAGTTGGCCATCTTCCCAGTTCTCTTGAGCAGCGACCCTTATAACGCTAACAGCAACAACTCCTATGGCGATTGTATTGACGCAAGCCCAAAGGGGGTCCTGGCCACATCGA
The DNA here is from genome assembly GCA_003705905.2 of Lipomyces sp. NRRL Y-11553. Classification (NCBI taxonomy): domain Eukaryota; kingdom Fungi; phylum Ascomycota; class Lipomycetes; order Lipomycetales; family Lipomycetaceae; genus Lipomyces; species Lipomyces sp. NRRL Y-11553. The sequence continues at coordinate 78,315 of PPJW02000054.1, read as the reverse complement.
GGGAAATAGAGTTCTTGACAGTGTACATTACGTCCATGCTACAGCTCATCGACGTACAAACAGTCAAAGGCGCGAGGGTCTTTTTGAATATTTTGTCTGATTATGTGGGCACGACAAATGCCAGCATCTTCCTGCATGAGCTGTGCTCGTTTCTCCGGAGTCCGTACAAGACAGTGGCCCAGTATGACGGGATAGTACAATACGAAGTACTCGATACTGCAGGAAGAGGAAAACGTGACGGGGAACACGGTCGACCTTTGACTGACGTCAGTGAAGAAGATATTAGTCGAAATCTGCGGGACCTAGGAACGGATATCTTAGTTCAGGTACCTAGGGCATACCGTATGAGGCGGCAAGGATTTAGGCGCTAGAGATATGAATTTTTGTATGGTGGCATATATAGGCGTTTTGGGATCTTGTGAAATGTAAATTGGTTAATAATTAATATCTTTATCTGAAAAATTATGCAATCTCCTATTATACATCGTATCACCAATACTTAAAACACATATTTGAGCCGTTCATAATCCAATCAGCGACGGGTAACTTCGTTCAACTCTCTGTTTTCAATAGTAATGCTCTTGGTCATATGATTTACTTTGTAGATACCAACCAACTGCTTCGCCAATTCAAACATATTATTACGCAACGAAATGACCACAAATTGCGCGTTCTTCGTTCGTTCCTTGATATAGTTTGCGATAATGGACACATTTCTAAAGTCCAGCGCGGCATCTATTTCGTCCATAACATAAAGCGGCGTTGGCTTGAAATGATGCAAAGCAAAGACCAGCGCCAAAGAACTTAGAGTCTTCTCACCACCAGACAAGTTGCTAATGTTCTTCCAACTCTTCTTAGGTGGCATGACGCTAAATAGGATCCCTTCTGAAAACGGATCAAGACTGTCGACAAGCTCAAGTTCTGCGTTACCACCCATAGTAATCATCTGGTACATTTCTTTAAGCTTTATCGAAATTTGACTGAAACCATCCATGAATTCTTCCAAGCGACGCTTGCGCAGGTCATCATAACGGTGCTTGACCCCGTCTCTTTGGGTTACAGCATCTTTCAGATCAGCATTTCTAGTCTCGAACTCTTGCTCACGACGACGATATTCTTTCAAGACTGTCAGGTCCACTTGAGCCTTCTCGGATTTTTCTGTGACACGGTCAGACATGTACGAGAGATTTTTATACTGTCTCTGTATGTATACCTTCTAAATGTGCAATCTCTGCCTTTAGCAAGTCCTTGTCCATTTCACTGAGCTCATCTTCACTATATTCCGGTAAGTCAACTGGCTGTCCGTCTCTAAACCACCATTAGCAAAATTCTGTTCCACTCAACAAATTATATAATGCCATACCCGACATCAATAAGTGATAGCGAACTGAGTTTCTCGGCCCAATGTTTCAATCGGGTCTTGTCCTCTCGTACTTCCTTCTCGTGGGCTTCAATCTTGTTCCGAATCTCAACTTCAGCTTTCTTGAAGGCATTAATTTCTTTCATCCTCGCATCCAAATCCTCCTTCAACTCTTTCAATTTCTCCTGCCGTTCCTCCATGACGAATGCAGCTTGGTTAGAAACTTGTTCATGTTCCCGCACCGCATTTTCCACATTCGCTAGATCCACCTGGACAGACTTTAATTCGACCTCAACTTCCGCCAGTTCTTTCTCCGCATTGGCAAGAGAAGTTCTCTCTTTGGCAGACTCTTTCTCAGCCTTTGCTTTGGCCATTTCCGCCATTGTGATGCGATCGTTGCGAATCTCAATTTGCTGCAAAATACCATCTACTTTTGCCTTTTGTATCCGAAGCTTGACACCGCCAATTTCCATTATCCTCTCTTCAAGGTCCTTGATCTCGTTCTCAATAGTAGAGCGCTTCTCACGAAGCCGTTCAATCTCTTTCTCAATCGCGGCAAGCTTCTTCTCAAGTCCTTTGGCCACTTTTTCGTTGGCAGAATTCGATTCAAGTTCGGCTTTAAGATCATTCAGCATCTTCTTCGCGTCAAGTAGATGCGTGCCAAGTGCCTGAATCTCCAGTTCCGTTTTTGAAATGGCGAGCTCGATATTCGGTTTCTTTTTCTTTAAATCCTTGAGTGAGTCTTCCATGCTATTAGCCCTTTCTTTGGCATGTGCAAATTCCTGTTCGCTCTCGGCATATTGAGCCTCGAGCTTCTCCAACGCAGCCTCCGAAACCTCCGCTACGAACTTATTCTTCATTAGCCCTCTTGACATTTTCGACCCGCCTCCACTCATGGTACCGGATGTATCAATAAGTTGACCATTGAGTGTAACAACTCGGAATCGCTTCTTGCCAAATGCAATTCGGTTCGCTTGCGCAAGGTCGTTCGCGACCAAAGTATCATGAAGAACGCTATAAAAAGCCTGTGCGAATTTGGGATCTTTCGGCTTCACGAGATCGAACAATCTCGGTGCGTTCTCGGGAGTTTTAATCTCCGATATGTCGCGTTCTGGTAACTTGTCTAAGAGCATAAACATCGCCCTACCGAGGTTGTTCTTGCGGAGGTATTCTATGCATGCCTGTCCGGTCTCGACATTATCGACGACAAGGTTATTCAATGCAGGGCAAGCAGTGGATATCGCCACATCGAATCGTTCGTCGATCGTTCCAAGACTACCAAGCCGCCCGTAGAAACCGGTGATGCGGCCAGAGTCGTTTAGTCGCATAAGACTGGAGAGGACCTTGCCTTGGCTCTGGGAGTCCGCAACTTTTTGTCTGGCATCTTCCGCTTGTTGTCTGATGGCTGAGAAACGCTCTCTTGCACCTTCTAGCTCTGAACTGGCTTCGGCACACTCAACCTCCCCAAGCCGGATCTGATCGTCAACGTATTCCAATTCGGCTTTCAGATCCCCAAGTTCTTTCTCTTTTGTCCGTCCATTAAATATCACAGTCTTGATCTTCTCTTCCTGCTCTACAATTGCCTGTTCATCGGCTGCCCGTTTGTCTAATAAAATTCTCAGTTCGCTCTTTGTAACATCAAGCTCCGAGACAGCGGTATTGATCTTCTGGTTCCAAGGCTCAAGAAGCTTTTTCTTCTTCTCAATTTCATCGGAGATGCCGCGAGTTTTACCCTCCAAACCAGTTTTGATCTCTTCAAATATCGCCTCCTCAGCCGCCAAATTCTTCTTCAAGCTGTCAATCTCGACCGTAAGCTTCTCTCTTTCTTCCTCGTAATTCGTCATCCACCCTGACGAGCTACTAATGGAGAGATTCAACCCTGAAATTAACTTGGAAAGCTTTTCTTGTTTGGCAACAATATGTTTCTTCCTTTCCGTCAACTGGACGGCTTCTCGCTCTAATTTGGATTGCATCTTCGCCGCAGATTTGGCTTGGTTTTGGAGATCCTCTAGTTGCTTGGCGGCCTCTTTGTATCTGTCATTGAGGTTCTCGATTTCGTCTTCGTTGCCCTTGTTGTTCTCGAGTTCCTTCTGTAGTTGTGCAGCGAGATCGTTCTAGACCACAATCAGCATTGAAATACAAGAATGAATTATAGAGATTCAATTCTTACAAGAAGATCCTCGGTAACTTGAATATTTTCGCGACTCCTCATCACGTAAAGCTGATAGAGAGCGGATTTTTTCATCGTCAGCTCGTTCGCATCGCGGACGTAATTCAAGGCAGCATTACGAGCGTCCTAAATAGTTAGCAAATTGTTAATAAGGTCCAATCGTTATTCTCATACTTCCAAGCTCGATTTCTCTTTCTGAACAATGTCCAAGCGGCCAAATTTCTCATGACAAATCTCATTCAATGCCTCGACCTCTTGTGCGGACTCTTCGATAAGTTTCTTATACTTCGATGTCCCTATAATATCTTCCAAATACTCTAATAACCCGTCATCGTTTTCGTTCTGTGCCTTTGGCTTCATTTGGGCAATACTCTCGACTTCACCCTGCAGAATCAAGAAACGCTTATGATCAAGATCGATGCCTCGTTCACGAAGCAGGGAAGTAACTTCGCTGTAGTTGCTGTCGCGATTATTAATGCTGTATTTAGAAGTATTGTTTTTGAATGCGCGGCGACACACCACGAGTTTAGATTCGGTAACTGGGGTAGACGTGCCATCTTCCTATTATCCAATTAGCAGCTGACCCTCAACATAACCTTTAGCCAACGCAGGATTAAAGCATACGTTGTCAATAACATCCTGAAAGTGGACTTCGACGCTGCAGGATGCCAAGTCCTGATGTTGGGCGGAGTTATGGATCAGGGCCGAAACCTTCGCTTGCCTCATTTTGCTGGCGCGGAATCCAAACACAAATAACAACGAATCGATAACGTTTGATTTCCCAGAGCCATTTGGCCCAACGACTGCCGAAAATGACTGATAAGAAGTTAGTAGCCCATAATGGTCGCTGCAAATGAGAAAATGCATACGCTGTGAAATGGACCAACTTCCTGACGGCCGGCATAGGACTTGAAGTTATCGAGTACGAGATGAGTAATGACCAGGCGCCGCCTAGGACTCTGTGGTACGGGCACATCTTCCTTCGTACCTGTGTCAACCGCAGGATTGTTGTCTTGCTTCAAAACCGTCTCAGTGGCAGGTTCATTCTTATTCTCGGCAGGGTCAAGTCCTACCACCGAGACAATATTCCGTCTTGAGCTTGATACTTCGCCCAATGGCGACGGCTTTGGTCCAGCAGACGAAACATCAAACAACTTTGGTGTTGTTGGCACTGGCGTTGTCTGCCGCTGGGGAGACTGTAAGGTCAGTCCGCGCAGTGAATTCTGGACCGTGGTTTGAGGCGACCTCAGCTCCTGGCTAGGCGACAATGGCATATTCTCGTGATTGGCTGGCGAAGGAGGTACATTTGGCATGCCCGTAATTGTATTCGATTGGTCGTAACTTGCCACACTCTCCAGCTCGTCATCCTCCTCCTCGCTGTTGTCGTACGTCGGCTGCCTGCGACGAGGTTGCTGTGATTTACCAGTAGGTCGAGCAGCTTTCGTTCGCGTCGCGCGCGGGATCGATGTCACGGACGGTCCAGACTCGACGGCGGCCGACGATCGATGCCGCGCTCTAGTAGCCCGCGTCGACATGGAGTTTGTATTCCCAGTGCTAGCTGGTGGGATGCGATGGGGTTGTGTAGGCGAAAAGTAGTAGTGTTGGCGCTCTCAATGTTGAGGGCAAAGCACTGCGGTTGTCGGAGCAACCGCGCGCGTAAATCCACGTCAACAAACCCCCGTCGGATTAGGGCTTCTACGGTAAGTTATTGCATCAAGTTGCACAACTTTTGTCGAATCTATAAGTTAACTATTAAAATCTAGTTACATAATAAACTGATTTACAAAATATCATTTTAGCTCCAAATTTCAGAACTGCACAATCCTACGTTAATGCCATAGCACCAAAGAAGTATGCTCGCTATAAAATACACCAGGCCTCAAAATTTGCAGATCGGAGAAACATGCTATAGGATTCAGTAGCAGCGTCGAGGTCAACAAAGACGCTTTTGTCCGGCATTACCGCTTGCTTGTAGAGGTCTACTGAGATTTGGTCGAGAGGTGGGGTGGTAGTACGGCTGCTTGTAGACGTTACGGACGACGACAGAAGTGACGGTACTGGCGACGTTACATCACTTGATGAATCAGACGCCGACGGCGATGCCGTTGCTGCTGTGTCTGGACGTTCTGATGTACCGGTGTTCAATGAGGGGAGGAAGGTCATGCTGCCGAAAAGAGAAGCAAGAGACCGGTTCTCGAGTCGCGCACCATCATGGTCTAGATACATACTGCTGCTTGCGGAAGAGGGGCTTGTCGTAGCTTGCCTCAAATAATACATGAACTCCGCATAAGAAAACTGTTTTGGTGACATCTGCGAGACGTACAAGTACCGCTTTATGGGCGCCAAGATCTTGGCGGTTAAATTGGCAAAATACAGGCGGATGTACCTGTCAATCTTTTCGCATCCAACGTTTTCGGCAAACATGTGCCTGAGTGTCTTGACAAAGAGCCTGTCTGTAGCTAAATATCGTGGTTTCCTCGACAAGGAAGATGATGACCTGCCAATACCAGCATTTTGGAACAAGTTCTGTATGGACCGGCGCTGCCAATCCAGAGTTGTCGTGACCGGATACAATAGATCTAGAGTCATGGCTTCCGGTGTAGCCGACACAGGCATTAAGTCTGGCAAAATTGGCAGGACACTTACGTTCAGCGACGGCGACCGCTTCATCTTCTGGGGCTGGGAAATGTCAACCAACTTGATAATATCTCCACTGCACTCTTTGATCATCTGTGCCATGAATGGGTTCGTAAACCCAAACACGCCCGGCACTGGATGCGCGGACACAATATTTAATGACTCGATATCGGAATGCATTGTGATGTAATCCCTCACCAGGCCCGTGTACGGAATGGGCTTAATCAAGTCCACAATGTTCGACACAAATCTACTGCACAAGGAGGGCGTGTTTGCAAGCACTGCGACCGATTGCCCCAGTAGGATCAGCTCGTATATTGTAAACAAGTCTGCGACGTCCCGGAGCTGCTTGGCAAGCACTCCCCATGACCCAATTTTGCCGAATAAATACACGTCCGAGTCGTGATCCACGAACTCAGCCGCCGGTAAAAACGGGCCGGATGAAATGAGCACCCTGATCTTGTCCCCCAAATAAGGCAGCTCGAGACTCTTGCGTCTGCCTTTACCAGCATTGTATTTTGTCATGACGGCGACGGGGTCGGGCCAGCAAGAGATTTGGAAAGCTGCGGTTTGTAATGTCTGGACCAATGCCGGTCCAAAACAATATTTGGCAGCTTTGCGCACGGCGACTTCGAAGACCGCCGGAAACTCAAAGGGAGATATCAACGCCAGACTTTTCTGCGAGTAATGCCGGGCACGGGAGGCATCCTTTCGCTGGGCAAATAAGACGTACCCGTAAAGGTATTGCTCTTTCGCGAATGGTGACTGAGATAGAACAGCCGAGCTGGGTAAGTGGATGTCTGACGTCGGCTTGAATCGGAAAGTATGAAATGCTAGAGCACTATCCGGATAACTCTGTTCGGGGAACGAAGAGAAACAACTAGACACCTTATAGTGAGCAAATCGCATATTTGAGCGTTCAAATGACGCACTCACATTGTTTTCAAGTCCTGCTCAGAAAATTCGACCGGAGGATAAATACATTCAAATTCTATGGCATTTAGCAACGGGCTCGCCGCATTAACACCGAAGGTTGCTCACCGGGTCCAATGTTGACATTAAAATCCAAGGCACAAAAACAAATCATCCACTTGCGCAAGTCGCGAACACGAAACGGCAATACCGTCCCAAACACGTCTGCGTTTTCCGAATACAGTCCCGCGACGGCATCCGAAAACGAGCCACCATGCAGTTGTCGCGAATTCTTCTTCGGCGAGTCGACAGGACTACTCTTGGGGGACGTGGCTTGAACTGGTACTATTGCGTTCGCCATAATGAGACCATGCTAGTTCTTATCCGGCAAGATAATGGTGTTGTAATTGTAGTGGGTCTAATGAATATTTATCGACAACTCGACCATTAGCCTCAATTGCCCCCAAACAATTAGCTCTGGACAAAAGCTCGCTCGAAATACTAGAATGCCATGTTTTCCGTGCCCGCAGTCCAAAGTCCTGCGAAGTTTTTTAACAGAGTTATGGTATCCGACTTGTAGTGAAATAAGTGTCTGGTGAGGTTGGGCTATACGCATACAAACACTGACGGGCTGTTCCAGGGCCACTCCGCCGCACCAGGAACAGGTACCAAACCCGGGATATATTATACTCTATTTTTCTACAATCCATCTAAATAATTAATTTTCTGTACACTGCAAACGATCCTAAGCAATCGCGTTCCTCAACTTTAAACTAAATGCAAAGGACTATATGTTCCGAACTTAGACAAAAGTAGCCGCCAGTGCCAAGTCGTCCGTGTTCAAGAGGTCAGAACCTATCTCGATAATCTGTCGATAGAGCGCGTCGCGACGCACGACCGGCCACCAAGGCACTTCCCAGAATCGCGTTGCGATTCCCATATCATGTGCCTTGGTTACCAACTCTTTGACTTTGTTGTACTGGTCCGAGTCCATTCCTTTTGGCCCTATCTTTGTCCCGACGACACTCTCGAGCGAACCAGATGCGATTGGACTGACATGGGCGGGATATGCGGTCTCGTTGAGGGCGTCTATCGGTCCGTCGAAGAAATAGAACCGGTCTTTCTGACCAACGACGTAGGCGTAAGGCGTGTTGCCTGTGCCGATTACAGTAATAGGTCCATTTTTGATTTTGGAGTCACTGACCGTCGTGAGCCAGCCCTTGTCAAGCAATGGCTTGAGGGCGGCCTCGACAAAGGGCCAGGTCAACATGCCGTCCGTCTTGACGTCGATGAAAAGATAGAGGGTCTGAGCGGAAGCGGTGTCGAAGACGCCGTTAGGTATGTTTTGATCAACGGTGAACTTGTTCTTGGGGTTTGCAGCAGCCAGGATGTCTAACAACGGGTCGATGTACAGGGTCCCGAGCGTTCTGTCGGAGGACAAGGCGGCAGTATTGTGACCGACCTAGGAATTTAGTTATTTTCACAATCGAGCAAAGGAGTAAAAACGGTGGGAGTCATACGTAAAGAGTGTCGTCGCCCTCAAAGTGCCAGACATCTGCCTCCACAGAGACGACGCCATAAGACAGGGCACTGAAGAGAGGCACGTCACGCCAATAGTCGTTATGAGAGTGAATCCCCTTGACGAGGACGTCCCTGCGACCTCATTAGCGCATATTGAAAAATAAGCCATGTATATATGGACGGGTCTCCAACCGTGTGAGGTCTAAGCCATAGAAGGTGCCGATGCCGATAGAGCCTTTCCCAGACCGGATGTCTTTGGGAATAGGAGCGGCTGAAACCGCTCCAAGACCGGCAACTACGACAGCAACGATCACTGCGACCCGGGACCAGAGCCGGAACTTCATCTCGGCTTTCAAGCTGGCGGACAGAGACCAATTATGTTCAGAAACACGATTAATAGAGGAGTGTGATGCAGATCGACTAGATCAGTGTCATTATTGTGCGCTCCATTTCTTGGATGCCGGCTAAACCCTTGCCCTAAATTGGCGCTAAACAATCTTTCTATAGAATTTGTAACAAATCAAGGAGATGTCAATTCAAGTAAGGGAAGGTCAAGATTTCGTAGTAGTTAATCTTAATTTTTACAAAGCATTCGCATACTAATCGGATTACACTAAGCGATTGCGAGTTAGGATTTCTCGCAAATCGTTACCCATCTCTAGTTCCTTCAATTTTCGCAGATTAATCCACGGAAAAATGAACAGAGGCTTGAAGAAGAGCTGCGTCTATAGGAGATTGATGGGGCAACTACCAACTGATCTTCTTTGCCGGCAGTATAGAGCGTAGTTCAAAAGCGCCTTTCATCGCACCGTGACTTCCTTCAACTCGTGAAGTGGGCTAATCCCCAACTCACATCTTGCAAATATGAACCTCCGCTCAAGGATCTCGTTGACCATCCGCCCACCGTTTGTGGGGAAGAGGGAAGATTAAGCATGCAAAAACTTATTTACAAGCGTAAGTGCGAGGGGCGAGCTGCCAATTAAGCTCGCGATTGGAGGCTATCTAACTTTTTAATATTGAACCTTTTTCTCAATTTAGCTCCGTGTTTGGAGGGGGTTTCGTATTACCGAATACGAATCCCAAGGTTGGAAACTACCGTACTGTCTGCCTCCAAATCCGATACGGATGGAAGCGTAGCGAACAGGCGACCAACCCATTTATCCGACTAGGCAAGTCATCGTTGGATATTCATTTCATTTCAGAGGACACGATATAATTTTGTTTCATTGCCGTATCCGTGATGATTCAGACTTTGGCTTTAATTGGGGCAGGAATAGGCCTTACGTTGTCATATTATACTCAACAGACTTCGCCTGCAATTCTGGTTTTATGGTGGTTACTTTCTTTTTGCTCGTTGATCTTCATATATACTTGCTATAGTTTGTTTATCTATCCTTTTTATGTTTCACCATATCGAAATCTGGAAGCACCACCGAACCCTCACTGGCTCTTAGGATCTTACATTGATTACGCTCGACAATATTACGAGCACGCTATAGACATGGCCGAAAAATATCCCGATAAGCCTTTTACTCGATTTTTTGGCTTCTTTCGAATGGATACAGTGACGCTGGTGCGGCCTATTTATAATTTTTTTTGTCGTGATTTCTATACCTAACTCTCTTGAAGCTCACGCCAGAAGCTCATAAGTTTGTCCTTCAAACCAGAGCATATGACTTTACCAGACCGAGTTTGTCAGCAGCTTACAAATTAATCATTGGTGACGGTATAGTATTTGCTGAGGGAGACGCTCACAAGCACCAACGACGGTTATTGTCGCCGGCGTTTTCTCTGGCCAAAGTGAAGTCATTCCTGCCTATTTTTGTCGACAAAACCACAAAAGTTATGGGGCAATTTGACGAATTGGTCCAAGCTGGACCAGTTGTGTTCAAAATTCTTCCATATTTTGCCCGATTGACGCTCGACGCGATTGCTCAAGCGTCATTTGGAATTGATTTGAACTCTATTGAGGATGATAAGAGTGAACTCGTGCTTGCATATGAGTCCATAATCACTGCCGGAGAAAGCACGCTAGAATTTTTTGCGTTTGCTTTTCTGCCCGGATGGAAATATATCCCAACACCATATAACTTAAGTGTTCGCAAGGCGCATAAGATATTCGACGCAACTACTCAGAGAATATTCGAAGAAAAGCTAGTCAACTCTGATCGCGGCGGCACTAACGATAAAGTCACGGAAATAAGTAAAGCCAGAGATATTCTCGAGTTGCTTGCCAAGACCGAGGACTTGACAGTCGAACAGATCAAGAACCAAATAATGACTAGTAAGTTTTTTTGAAATCTCCGAGAGTTCAAAAACACATGCTGACAACTTGTGATAGTATTATTTGCAGGCCATGAGACCACGGCGGGTCTAATTTCCTGGTCATTGCTCACCCTGGCAAAGCACATGGACGTACAGGAGCAGTTGCGGGCCGAAGTTCGTGCTGCATTCCCCGACGGTCTTGATCAAATTGGCAACCCAGAGCAACTCGACTCTTTGAAATATCTTAATAATGTTACGCGCGAATTACTACGCGTTAATCCGCCTGTGATCACTACCAGTCGATGTGCCACCAAAGATATTGTAGTAGAGGGTGAAACAATCTATAAAGGAACCGATATTAATATTTCTATCAAGGGATTGAACTATTCAAAGAAGATCTGGGGCAGTGATGCTGACAAGTTCGACCCTAATCGATGGAACGGCCGACAAGCCGACGATGCGTACGCATATTTGACGTTCTTACAAGGACCCAGAATTTGTCTTGGCAAACAATTCGCCGAACTGGAGTTTAAATACGTTCTGGCTAGCTTCGTGGCGCGGTACAAATTTGAAGAATATGTTGAGAACCAACCCATTGATAGAAAGTTTTTGGTAACCGTCATGCCTATGGATGGACTGCCACTGAGGGTCAGCAGGGCCGAGTAACGAATACGCCCCTCCAATTCAACTTAATGTCATTGATCTTAGTGTCGCTATGTTATACATATAACATATTTTCTCTAATTATTATGTTTACAGTATACTTTATAGTTAATTAGTTATATCCCATTCATTCAAGCAGTAGAATCCCTCTTGGGGAGTCAAAGGGAATAGCGGGCCGAGGCCGAGTATGTGAATTAACTCTTCCTGCAATGCGTACGAAAATTCAATGCGTACGCACTGCCTCTTCTAACGCATACGCATTACCGCATTGTTAGATCGTCATTCTAGTATGTACATATGTTATGATTGCTCATATGATTATGAAGCGAGAGACGGTATGCCGGGCCAGTCATTTCATAAAGCAAACTCGAAGAACAAACGAGGGAACCCAAACACTCTCAATGACCACATGTATCTGTCTACTCAGTCGTATTGCCAAAAAAAAAAAATTCTCTTTTTTATTTTGTAACCATATTTTGTTGCAAACTGCATAGCAGTTGTTCCTCGCTCGACATTTTTCGGCATGATTATGCTCGCCAATATAGATACAAACAGGGTTTCAGGGTTCGCCTGTAGTTTTTGCACCTAAATAATAAGCAGGAATATCGGATCAGTGAACTTGAAAGAAAACATTTTTGTTTCGAATTTAACCTTGCTTGGTCTTATATTCAAGGCAATTCAGTAATACTGCGCCGGATGCAACGGCTGCTATGGCAGACCACCGGCAACCGGCGTCCTTCCGGCAAGAGCAAGGCAGTGTCGTGCAACAAGAGATAGAAACTGGCTTCACTCTGCATCTGCCCCCGACATCGCGGCCACCGGTGACTGATGCTCTTGAGAACTCGACAGACCGGGCCGGCAAAGACGACGACGACGAAGAAGAAGAAGACGCATCTTCTTCGTCTTGCAAAGAGGCCAACCCGGAAGACCAGTGTCCTGACTGTGGCCAGCGGACGCTCCGCAAATGTCTCATCCAGGAGGAGTTTGCGCTCATACTCTGTGTCGACAAATCCGTACGTCACAAGCCTAACTCGTGCTTTTGAACAACTGAGCTAACCATCGGCTCATATATATATTTAGTGTGGCTATCCGTTCGCGCAAACCAACATTATGGACTATATCGTCCGTGTCCGAACCGACGAGATTCTCGAGGCGGCAAGGCGACGCATGCTCAATGCCGGCGTTGGCGAGGATACGGCCAAGAAGATTGTGCAGGCCAACAAAGTGAATAACGACTAAACCGGATAGTATTTCTACAATAACATACATTACATGCCAAGAATACGAATAAACGACAAACAGGCGCAAGCAATGCCACGATGTATCCAAATGTATACGAAACAAATGACTAACCAATTGACTCCAAAAGAAAACGGCAAGACATCCCATACCAAACAACAAAATACCCAAAAGGCAAAATTACAATTAAAAAAAAATAGCGCCTATATACCCAGATAAAAAGCAAATATAGCTAGATCGTGAGAACTTTGATCCAATACCAAACACGCTTTCCGCGACCCCAAATCCCCTTCTCCATCATCCCGAGTTCGGCTGCGGTCTCAGCCTCATACTGATCCATCTCACGTCTTCCCAAGTCCAGGTCCAGCTGGGAAAGCGGAACAATCCGGGTTGATCTCCAGAACTTGTAGCCCAAAAAGCACAACAAAAACAGCACGAGCGATACGTAGGACGCGAAGAGGTACTGCCATTCAAACTGGACGAAAATCGTCATGTCGTTGAAAATTACAAGCAGGACACAGCCGACAAGCCCGAAATAGGCTGTATATGGCTGGAACGGCGAACGATATGGGTACGAGGGCATGTCGCGTTGCACGATATCGGGCCGGCGTCTCAGACCGTAGTAAAATCGAATGTAGCTCAGGCATATTCCAGCCCACACCAGCGTACCGGGCACTGACGTCAGTTTGCGGATCCAGTAATAAATCGTAATCGCAGTCGAGTTAGGGAACGACACCAAAAACACAGTCATCGCGATCATGAACGTGAATATGACCGCTACAATCGGCACGCCCCGTTTCGTGCACCGCTGAAATACGCGGGGGAACTTGCCCTGGACCGCGAGAGCGTAAAGCGTCCGACTTGAAGCATACAAGAATGAGTTTCCTGCTGACCATGCGCAAAAAACAAACTGTATAATTATGTTAGCGTGACTACCATGCAAGTAATAATAAGGTCCCCAAATATGCGTTACGTACACAGCAGGTGACGACTGCGGCGCCAACACATTGGCCGCCGCTTTGCAATGCAATGACCCACGGCGACGAGTTAGAATTTGAGAATCCTTTCATACTAACCACGCCGGACATGCAATTGCCATTTTGGGACGGACTGTAGACCCATGAGACTTGCTGCGAGTCAAAGACTTTCCAGGGAGTGAAAAAGCTCGGCAGCACGTCGTTGCCGGCGGCAACGTTCAGGCCAACCACAAAAACGCCGAGCATGTATAAAATGAATATACGAAAGAAGATGCGAAGTGTCGCCCGAGGCAGTGATTTGCGCGGATGTCGCGCCTCGCCGGCAGTCAGAGCAACGAGTTCGGTGCCGGAAAAGCAGTACACGGCATTGACGACCGCGGTCCAGACCATAAGGAACGTCCCGGTCGAGCCACCAATCAAGTCAGTGGGCGTGACCTCGAACGCCGGTCTGAACGGTCCATAATCGGAGCTCGCAGCTGAGTTCCAGACTGACAAGAGAGACCTTTTAGTCGGCGTGTGCGACAAAAAAAAACACTACTTGTACGTACATAAAAACTTGACAGGAAAGATCGTCGTCGTTCCGTTCTGAGGCGGGATGTGACCGGTATTGAGCACGCACATGACAATGATCAAACCGAGTAAGAGTATCAATTTGAGCTGGCCAAAGACGTATTCTATCTCGCCATAAATCCTGACCTCCAGCGCGTTGATCAGAATAATCACAAGCAAGAACGCGATAGTCAAGGCAGCAGGAGGTATGTGAAACGGATCGAACGGCTCAAAGTATGTTACGAGAACTACCGCAGACGCGACTTGAGTAGGTATTGCTATCGCCAGCGAAAACCAATAGCAAAAGCCCAGTGCGAAACCGAGCGCGTCATCGACGAAACGGGACCCGAAAGCCGAGATACCACCGGCGATAGGGATGAGGGCCACCATCTCACCGAAGGAGACCATGACGGAAAAAACGATAAAGCCGGTGATGAGGAATCCCAGAATCATGCCAAGCGGGCCGGAATTACCAAGGATCTTGCCAGTACCGATAAACAGGCCGTTACCGAGTACGCCGCCGACAGCAATCATTTGGATATGCCGGGTCGTGAGAGTGCGTCGGAGTTCGGTGTGTATTTTGGGGAAACCGGGTTCGGGAGCGACATCGTCGATGATGTGGGCACCGCCTGTGCCGGACGCAGCGTCGTCGATGATGAATGTGCCTAGTGAAGACTGGATAGAGCCCGACGGCGTGAGCGAGCTTGGATACGGATGGAGCGAGATGGCACCTGTGGAGCGTCCCCGATTGAATAATGATGGTGTTGGTCGTAGTGGTTGCTGTTGTTGTTGTGACTGGTAGTTATCGGTGTAGTTTGAGAGTGCAATTGTATTTCCGTACGCGATCGTGCTACTGCCGAGCTCGAACGATGGGGGAAACAGATCGTCGATTGGATCCTCGTCGGACACCGATGAGATGGTCATGGCTGGGTTAAGCTTCATAGTTGAGCTACTGTTATGGTCTGGCGACAGAGGTCCACTATCGCATCCGGGACTGCGATGTTGAGAGGCGCAAGCAGGACGTCCCCGGCAGGCAAGGCAAGACCAGACGTATAGGATCAGTCGTTTGCGATATCAAAGGCCGAGAGGGGGAGTTGTGCACTTTTTAGTATTATTAAGTACAGAGGCGCATTCTCGATGGTGACTGACTGTAGTTCGAATGAGCTAATGGAGACCAGTTCGTTGACTATGAGAATCAAAGTGCTTTCTTTCACAGGCACGCCCACTTCTTCGCTATCCTGGGCCCGGCGGCACAGTCAGCCCTAGCCCAGCGTATTCTTAGTATCCGTAGAAAGAGAGGGTTAGGATTTGCTTTGGTAGATTTGCCCCAGAACAGTGCGCACGCGCCACGAGGGTAAAATGTGGGCCCGGGTCAATATTTTAGATAAGTTAGTTAGCATCCACCAGATTTGGGCTTAAGGCCGAGCCTATCTCAGGTCAGGGTTCAACCGGGTTGCGGATAGTCACGTGCCAGGTTCCTTGCTATAGTCACGTGATCGCGGCTGAGTACAGCTGGCCACTCTTCTTGGAGATAGATAGATGCGTACCGATTTCGCGAGTCGTCGATACGATCGCGCGATTACCATTGCCGTCATACCAGAGAAGGTTAGGGTTATCCGATTACACTTTCATTAAGACGACCACGAGACCCTTGATTCGACACGAGCCTGAAGCCCTAATAAGGTGAGCAACCAGAGTGAGGGTCTGGCGGGACCAAACCCTTACATGCTGACGTTTGCAAGGCCAACTATCCCTCGACTTTGCTCGTCTCGACCCGGAGAGTCAGATACTTTTTGGCTGTCTTGCTACCCACCAACTAGTCAATCACCACCAGCTCCTTTATTTGCTGATTCCGCTCCTGTCGAGTAGTTCACTCACTGCAAGACGCCTCAATCAACACCTCACACTGTTTGACAGATTCAAGCCTGAGCCGTATTCAAGACTCGCTTATCCGTACTTGTTCTGTACCCGAAAGTCTTCTCGTCAATCTCGTCATCTGTTTTTATTTTGCTTGCATCAGTCATCGCTTAGGCTGTCTTCATTCCCAAAAAACTAGAAAAACAATACGCCTGCGCAGGCAAGAAGTTTGGAGGGCCGGTTCTGTTCAACTTTTGCCTGATCACCGCAGATATTACTGCTCCTGTAAGACATCTGAATCCAACACCCAAACTACATCAACCAACCCCACGCCATGAGTCATCTTAGCCCAAATATTTACGGTATGTGTCCCCGTCACGACTGTATTCTGAATTGGCATATGCTTACTGTGCCAGGTTCCGCACTTCCATCGGCAGGACTACCGCCACCACCAAGCTACATGCGCTCACCGCCTGACCGCGCCCGACCTCCACCGCCACCAGCAGAATCTCCACGAACAATAATCCTTTCAAACCTACCACCAGACCAGGAAATTGATCTCGCTCTTCTACATTCACTCATTCGTGGAGGCAAAATCGAATACTCGCACTACGATCCCGTCCGTCGCACTTTTGCCGTCCATTTTATGTATCCCAAAGACGCTGTCAATTATATATCTTGGGTTGCGTCCCAAGGCAACGTATACCTCAACGACTGTGAGATATTCTTCGATCTCGTGCCCAGTCCGGCGCCGGTCCCGTCAATATTCCTCACCCAAAGTAATGTGTCGAGAAAATTATACCTTGGCGGGATTCCGTCCGAAATCAATGCCCGCACATTGTGCTCAATGTTTGAACGGTACGGCGTGATCGAGTACGTCAAGATTGTATGGGAACGCAAGTGTGGCTGGGTCGCGTTCTGTCGGATAGCGGATGCGTTCGACGCCCTAAGGTTCATCAGACAAGACGAGCCCGTCTTTCGACGGTCGAGAATAGAATACGGTCGCGATGACTGCGACGGTGGCATGCAGGAGATCTTGGAAGGCGGCGGCGTTAGTATCAACGCTCGAAAGGACGTCGATATTGTCATTGGACGATTTAAACACCTCGGACGACGGGGCTCTGCTCCATCAGCAGCTCCCCCACCGCCTATGCACGATCCCCGACCTTTGCCTGGATCGACGGTGCATCTGGCGAGAGCCGACAATCCACCACTACCGAGCTACTTGCCTCCACCAGGAAGACCCGGTGAAGTACGGACGCATTAAAATGTACAGTAAGGTCGTGTGAGTCCTTGCCTTGCGAAGCTAGGCTTGGCATTCGTATAGTGTATATACCGACAAATGATGATCTAATAAAATGTCTTGGATTCAAAAATCGAAGTTCTACCTAAACTAAAAACACCAAATAACTCCAAATTTTATCAAACATAAGTCCAGATCGGCCGAGGTATCTCATTCAACGTTCTATTCTCATCCACACTCAGTATCACACAAGGGATGTGTCTATTGTCCACGATCTTGGCTTTTTATTGGTCGCGCGTTAGCCCGCATTGATCTTTCACGGCTTAAAACAACCTAAAACTTACTGTAACAAGACATGCTGTAATATTCCGCGATCTGATACACTATCCATCGAGAAAAAGCTTCGGCTCGTTCGGTATCCGGCTCAATAGTGATCTCCTTCTCAAGCAAAAATTGGTCCGTCGAACCTGTCCTGCTACTACTACCCTGGTCGGGATTTGTCACCAGGCCGGCGTTCTCCAGCAATAATTGCGCATTGCCACGTTCAAGAACCGATAACACAAACTCACGAATATTTTCCTCCAGTCCTTTCAGATATGGTTGCGTGAGATGCCCTTTCTTCACTCTTTCCTTCAGGGTTTTGGAGATATGGGGTTCACGGACTCCGTGCCGTCGGTTTTCGCCTTCGAGATAAAGGGCCATGACGTCCTCGGGGAATTTGGTCCGGAGGGTCGATAAATAATCTGCCAGGTTCTTGTCGATCCTACGGACCGCGTATGTCGGTGTCGGCAGGAAGTCTTGTGGTTGCGGTGGAACCGCGTGCGGATTGTACAACATTCGCGCTATTCTGTAGGTTAGCATCTCAAGCGACATCGATTGCATAATCTAATCCCAGTCCAAACTTCCACAAGGAAAGGAGTCAGATTTAATTTACCATTTTCTAAACGCCGTCGGTGCCGGCTGCCTTGCACTGGCCGTCGTCCCGAACTACCCAATCTCGCGGCAGCCTGTCTGGCTGACAAATTCACCACGCTACCCTGTGGTGTCGAGACTACCGTACTCGGCGGTGTAGGAGCCCATCTCACACCAGGAAGCACCTCAGAACCGTCAGACATGTCGACAGTGTAGATCTCCGAGGCGTTATCTCGACGCGTGCGGGAAGAGCTGCGCGAGACGCTAATGCTGGTGTCCTCAATCGACCGCAGCAGTGCTTGGAGATTCTCTTCTGTCAGCGGAAATTGTTGTGCCATTGCTGCGCTGTTGGTGAGCGTCATTGTGTATTGGTGTTGAGAGTGATGATGCTCTTAAGACTCCGGAAGTGACAGCCAAGTCGGGAAGATCCAAAGTGTGGCAGATGTGGACAAATTGAACCCACGCGCAATAATGCGACTCACCACACACATAAAAGTGGAGCACGCTGGTGTCTCGTTGCCGTATAGCGCTATTTACTTTATTAACATCAATTATTATTCCACCAAATTTACTTATGGAGATATGAGTAATTCGTGCCGCGATGCATCACTTAAGTAATCGACGCAAATGCGCAATAGCTTTATCATCTATAACTGTAAATGCACCGGGATAATTCCAGGGGCTGCACCGTCTGCGCTAAACTCGATTTCCAGCGCTATCGCAATAAACCTTTTGCGCTCACTTACACGGACCACCTTTATTCGCATTTTCTTCTAAGACCAAGATTGCTGCAGTTACGGATTTTTTTTTGTTTGTCGCTCGCATTTCACACAACCGTTTTCCTCAATTGATATCGTCTGGCACACTTGTACGAGCGCCTTACCGCAATTGAGTCTTTTCGAATAGTCCGGCAGGAATTCCTCACTCAATCCTTATCAGTCGTCAATAGATCACTATTCCTCTCGGACATATACAAATCAACCATGACCGAAAAAGTATATATCTCATACAACCACGTACATAAGCTTTGCCAACGTTCGGCCGAGGAAATCAAGAAATTCAAACCAGATCTAATGGTCGCCATCGGCGGCGGCGGCTTCATTCCAGCTCGAATCCTGCGAACGTTCCTGAAAACGCCCGGTTCCAAAAACATCCCAATCCAAGCCATCGGGTTATCCTTGTACGAGGAGTATGTCTCGAATGCAAACGATCCTGCCGAGGGTGTCAGCCAGGCTGAGGAGGCTGGCGTCGAGGTCGTTCGGACCCAGTGGCTGGACTTCAATACCATGGAGTCACACGCATTGAGCTTGATAGGCAAGAACATTCTCGTCGTCGACGAGGTCGATGATACCCGTACCACACTCCACTACGCTATTTCCGAGCTCGCCAAAGACGTCAAAGCTCAGGCCGAAAAGCTCGGTCGCAGCCATGAAGTCACAAAGTTTTTCGTGTTTGTCTTGCATAACAAGGATAAGCCTAAACGGGCACAGCTCCCCGAAGATATGATGGTCGAGGGAAGATACATTGCCGCCGAGACAGTTCCTGACGTGTGGATCGCGTATCCGTGGGAAGCTACCGATATTGACTTACAGACTAAACTGTCACTCGAGCAGGGAAATATTTAAGCGGGTAGACATATTGGGGCTCCGTTACACGTAAAAGCATTGTACGTCGTGTGACTAAAATTTTGATGGCGTGATGCGTTTGTTTATTTTTTTTCTTTTTTTTTTTGTTTGAGTATCCACTTTTGCATATGTCGCTTTATGTATTTATATGACGTGTCTATTAACGGCTGGAACCGGTCACGACAAACGGTGTAATCACTCATTAATGGTTGACATCCAGCATATTTCAACACTATGGCATTATACATCCTTCCATCTATATATTACAAATAACTCTTTGTCTTACGAAACATAATTTATATCCCAAGCACGCGCGATACTTTTATATATATATACTCAAAATACGGTACTCAATAAATCCCGCGTTCTCACAAAGTAATCTCCTTTGATAGCAATGTGACGAGTTACCGGATTCACTGCTATGCGATCCAAAGGCAGTCCTAGGGCCGTCTGGATGTCCTTCTTCAGAGCCTAACGCAAGAGTTAGTTACAAAATCTCCCGAGAAAACAGCTATAACTTACATGCGCATCGCCGGTTATTCCTTTCACGATCGTTACCACAAGATTTCCGCCATTCTTGAATTCCCTGTACACCGGTATGTTCCCGGCACTCGTCCGTTCGACGAAATAAAACCCATGCATAGTATCTGGCCCTCTAGGTGGATACTCGAATTTCAAAGGCGTCGAACCATCGTTCGGCTCTGGAGGCAATACAGGCTCCCGCGGAATATTCTTAACTTTTCTCCTCTCTTTCGACGTCTTTATGTCTCGCTTCGGGATCGTGGCGTAGGGAACAACAACGTCGTCAACAGATTCGATGGAATCGCTCTTCTCTGGCCGCAGCGACCGGAGGCTGGTGCCGAAATTTCTGGCGAAAGACGGCAAATTGCCCCGCGACACACACTTGCTTGACGTCGCGCGGCACACTTGCACCGATATTCTAGACGCCCGTAACAGTAGCATTGCTGTGTATAGCAATAACAAAAATTGTGGATGTGGATAAATGTTTGCTTCCTTCAACGTTTTAAATGCACGTGACACCAAATTGTGCCCTAACCTGGAGAATTATACGCGGCGTGCGCCCTAACAAAAAAAACCAGGAAATTTTTATCAAGCATTCGAGTCCATAAGCGAAAACATCACCATCGACAGTCGGTCCGTTTTTATTTTTAATTCTAATCGACTGTGTAAATCATGGCGTCGACAACTGCATCAAGCGATCTCGTACCGCGAATATTGCCGTATCTCGACCGTCTGCTCATCTTCGCGTTATTGGAGCACTTATCCGAGCAGAAGCTATATCCTGCCGATGTGCTGCTGCAGGCCAAGTACGATGTCATGAAAGACACAAATATGATGGATTACATCTCCGAGACATACAAGGCTATACATGGTGCAGATGCGACTGTTCCAGCCGAAATCACGGAACGCCGCAAGGAAGTGCTAGAGAAACTTGCTGAATTCGAAAAGAAGGCGGAGAAGATTTTGGAGATTGTTCGGAATCCGGAGGTTGTCAATGCGCTACGGTCGGATTCGGCCCAGAATTTTAGCTATGTGAAGGAAAATTACGGCGTATGTGTTTGGATGTTCGTTAAGCTATGAGAGCCCGGATTGCTTATGATATAATTAGGTTACTCCTGAAATGGTCGACATTCTGTATCATTACGGCAAATTCCAGTACAACTGCGGCAAGTATACCGAAGCTGCTGAACATCTATACCAATTCCGGATGCTGGTATGTAATTCGCAAGATTCGTGATTGATCTCGGCTAACAATACAAATAGTCCGATGACCCAGAGTTGGTGATGTCGGCGACGTGGGGTAAACTCGCTGCCGAAATCGTCACGTTGCAGTGGGAAAACGCTGTCAGCGAGCTTCTCAAGATCAAAGAACTTATTGACCAAAAGAATTTCGCCGACCCCCTAGTGCAACTCAACCACAGGACCTGGCTCATCCACTGGGCCCTGTTCTTCTTCTTCAACGCCGAGAACGGCCACGAAAAACTTACCGACCTTTTCCTGTCGTCCGCATACCTTAACGCCATCCAAACCTCCTGCCCCTGGATCCTACGCTATGTGACCGTGACTGTCCTTACGTCCCGTAACGCACGCAAAACGTCCGCTGGCCGGTCTTCGAACTACGCAACATACCAGAAGCAAATCCGCGAGCTCGTGCGCGTGATCAAGCAGGAGCGCTATGAATACTCTGACGCCGTCACAGATTTCGTCTACGCTCTCTATGTCGACTTTGACTTTGAAGAGGCTCAGAGGAAGCTTGCCGAATCCGCCGACGTGGTCAAAACAGACCCCTTCCTAGTCGGCTCGGCAGACGAGTTTTTGGAGTCTGCGCGTCATCTCGTGTCCGAATTATATTGCCAGATTCACCAACGGATCGATATCAGTGACTTGTCAGCGCGTTTGAATTTATCGCCCGAAGAAGGCGAGAAATGGATCGTTAATTTAATTCGGGACACACGAGTCGACGCCAAGATTAACTTCTCGGAAGGCACTGTTATCATGAATCATCCACCACAGTCCGTCTACCAGCAAGTCATCGAGCGCACAAAGGGGCTTAGTTTCCGAACAAATCAGGTGCTCGCACATATGCTGACGACTCGGAGTGCCACTGTGAATGGTGCAGCAGCTGGCGAGGCTCAGGAATAGGGAAAGAAATATATATAGAAAAGATACTCGGGTTCTTTAGGTAGTCTTCTTGTAATTTATAGTCACGTTTCTTGTTAATCACCCAACTGTGTGTCAGACGATGGATTATACTTTCATGATCATGCATAGCCCCTTCATATATGCCCCTGGCCTTGCCTGCCACTAAGAAGTGGCACGGCGGAAGACGGAGCAGGTGTGAACTAATACGGAGACGAAAATGAGAAAGCAAGCCACACAAGCAAGCCAGGAAGCAAAAAATTACTTTGTAGCAAATGGTAATGCCGGCATTAATTCATTATTGTGACACATAGTCAATGAGACATATCGCTACCAGGTCCAACCCCACATAAATTGGCTTAATTATGGTTAAGCCCGGTTACCAAGGAATAACAGACCCATCATAACTTCTAAGCACAAAATCGTCCTTCGCCGACACCCCATCGACGACGTCGAGCATTTTGGTTGCGCTTTCTTCAGGGTCGATCTGGCCGATTGGGTTCATGTCAGTCATGACGAATCCCGGATGGATTGGTATGACGCTGAAGCCTGATGAGTTGAGTTCAACGTGGAAGTACTACTTCGTTAGCGTGGGACCCCGACAGATTTGTCATTAAAAACTCTTACCAAGCCGGCCATGTTCAGCGCGGCCTTGGATGCGCTGTAAGTATACGGGACGCCAAATTGCGCAATAATGTCGGGAAACATCTTGGTCGTTTCGAACGATGAACCCCCAGTGGACACGAAAACAATCTTCTTTGTTACGCGTTTCTCGAGGAGAGGAAGAAGCTTGGATGAGAGATATACCGGCGCGATCACGTTAATTTGGAAAGTCTTCTGCGCATCTGCTGGCACGATTGTGCGGATCGAAGGTTCCTTCGGGCCGAGGTTGTACACCGCCAGGTTCTACTTCTATTAGCCATTATCAAGCATACAAGAAATTTCACAATTCGTACATTCCAAAGCTCATCAATGCCCTCGGGAGCGATCTTCTCGATCTCGATAACAGCGGAGTCAACCGTCGCAAGATCATCGGCGTCCAATTCAACAAGCGTCACATTCGGAAGAGAAGCAAGAGGTGTGCCAACGGCCATCGCCTTGGACCGCACAGTCGCAATAACAGTGTCACCACGATTGCTGAATTGCGTCGCAAGCGCCAGGCCGATACCTAATTTTGTTAGGAGTAATCACTCATCGGGCGGGAAGACACATACCTCTGTTGGATCCGGTGACCACGATGACTTTAGAAGACATTTTTCTTGCGTTGCTCCCAAGAGCACAACACAGAGCACCCCAATTACCGGGTCATCGACTTATATTGTTGGACTGTCGGTTGTGTACAACTCGACTACTTACGTAACTGTCAGCAGCGACCGCATTCATAAATAGTGACTAATTCGCAACGGCAATGTCCATCCTGGCGAAGCGAGCGTTACCAAATTTGGAATAGGAGGATACCTTATCGACCCAGTGCTGGTGCTGAGATTTCTAATACAACTGTGTTAGAGACCAATGATTAGTAAGTGTGGATGTTTTAATAATAATTAGGCATTGCGAATTGTAGGTTTATTGCTGAACAAGTTGACGCGGTACTGACGCGTGAGACTTTGTACGAGCTAGATTGGACCAGTGCATTGGAGCCTGAGCCATTTAATTTTTCAGCCGCATCTTCATGCACACTCGCATCTTCCAACAGCAAGTGTCTATCCGCCAGCACCAGGGATGTGATTCGAGAAGGTTAGGTTATATACAACGCTTCGTGGTGACGGGATCCTCGCTCTTGATCCGTTGATGATAGTGTCTAGCAAATACTTTGACACGTCACCAAGTGCCAGCGTCGCCGCCTCAGCGGTAGGCACCCCGAACGTGGGAGGTTTGTCGCTTATTGAACCTCCTCAACTTCCAGCTGTTGGTGGGGATCTGGCCTTACAAAATGAGATCTTCATAACTAATATCCAGATGGACGCAGTTCGACAATGTATGCTCTTCGTCCAAACGGGACTTCCCAGGCCTTCGAGCCGATTCAGCGTCGGTTCACTGTAAGTGAAATATAAATCCCAAGTACTGTTGAGGTAGCAGCACACTCACTGAACAACTTCAGGAATGGTGCGACGAACGCCAGTTTGTAGATGGGCAACTGGCGACCGAGTCGAAGCTGATTGCTTTCCTACAGACCGAGCTCATCGAGAAGGTGTCTCGGAATCGGCAACTGCCGTATTCTATGAGCACCCTGAAGCTCCATGTTGCTGCGGTCACAGACTTGTGGAAGCAGCAAGTTGACTTCGGTCTGAACCCCCATCCGACCCCCTCCCCCAAAGATGTCAGATTTAGGCTCAAATTCGAAGCCAATTAAGAGAATCATAGACGAATCAGCATCTAAAGCGGTAGCTCAACATCTCAAAAAGTTGAAATCATCGGCAACGGAAGATGAAGTTGAAGCTAAATCTGGAAAAGCTAAAGCTAACCCCAAAAAAGCTGAAGCTAAAACTAAGAAAACCGCACCACGAACGTACAGGCAATTCTCAGCACGTACTCAGTGAATGCGCATCAAAGAAATAGAGAAACCTACGCGGATCGCGGTGCGGGGTCCATTTTCGACGGGTACGACGCCGACGGGATGCGAAAGGTCGCGCATGCAACACTTTCGCGACCGGATGATTACGGGGATCGGGTCCAGGGCCTTTTAGATTTCTTACTGGGCAACTACCTGCTCTTGCGTGGGAGCAACAGGCGCCAGATGGAGCTGACAGATTTATACCTGTTGCCGCTAGAAAATGAAGGACCCACGAAGTGCAAGGTTCTTGTGGTTTTGCTGTACAATGGCAAGACAACCAGCATGGTCGAGTCGATCATGCTGGAGCCATGAGGAACCAGGAGGTCCTGATCTACCCCGTGATTCTCTTGGCCTTGCACTTGTTTTACCGGTTTCATATTGACCGGGAGCCTTTCCCTTTGCTCCGGTCCAATGAGACCTGGTTCGACACGAAGTTGTTCATTCAGTATGGTATGCCAATCTGATCTATTGTGATAGCTACCCAGCTTGGGAAGGAAGAATTTTTTTGGCTGACGTTTGCATTCTTTCCGGCTTAAAGCCCCTCGCAGGCGCCGTACTGACCGAACAACTCCGATAGACTACAAAAACACTCAAATGAAGTGAACAAACAAAATGTTTAGAGAGGCGAACACTCAGTCTACAAAAAAAACTCATGCCGGTCGTAAAGCCGGTGCGCAACTGGCCGAAGTAAGTGGAGTAGATGAGGACCAGATTCGGCGCGCGGGAAGGTGGAACAGAGACGAACTAACGTCCTGTTACCTGACCTCCTGTCACAAGAATGGACCGCACATCGGTATGCACTTGCTCTGATTGGGAGTGAAGCGGCGTTGTTAGCGGAATACCATTGAATCTATTGGCTCAGTGAAGGGTTTACTCTGATCTGAACTACTCAACAGCATAGGTTTTCGACAATAACACACCCTCATAACAATTGAGAGAGACTCTTCCGTTCACGATACGACGTCACGGCAGGAAACGACGACGAACCTATGGCTTTGGCTCCCAAACCCATACCAGCTTATCCAGTCCTTCCAGGAAAATATCAGCGAACTGGAACTCGCTATTCGTAATCAAAGAACTAAGGCTA
This sequence comes from Lipomyces sp. NRRL Y-11553, assembly GCA_003705905.2. Lineage (NCBI taxonomy): Eukaryota > Fungi > Ascomycota > Lipomycetes > Lipomycetales > Lipomycetaceae > Lipomyces > Lipomyces sp. NRRL Y-11553. The sequence continues at coordinate 52,083 of PPJW02000054.1, read as the reverse complement.
CACCTCCGAAGATTGGCAAGGTTAACCCCTTTAGCGGAAAGCGTGGAACACTCAAGACTTACCTAGCACAAATGCAACTTTACTTATCGAACAATCTGGGAAAGGTTATGAGTGAAGCCGACAAGGTTTTGGCCGCAGCTACCTTTTTTGAAGGAGACGCTATGAACTGGGTCGGTCTAATGAGACCTGGTTCGATACGAAGCTGTTTATTCAGTACGATATGTCAATCGATCCCCATTTGTGGTAGCTGCCCGGCTTGGAAGGAGAACCTACTAACGTTTCTAATCGTCTGGCTAAGCCAAACGAAGGAGTGGTACTGATCATACAACGCCTATAGACTATAAGAACACACAAATGAAGTGGACGAAGTTTTTAGGGCTGTTATTATCCGCCGTATTATGACCGATACGGTGTGTAATAAGGCGGATATCCGCACCCAACACAGCCCTACAAGTCTTCAACGCAGGATGTCGTATATAGAATGTGAGTTTTGGACAATGGCTGTGCACGCTTGGCAAGGAGCAGATCGTCCATTCTTATTACCCTAGGAGGAAGTCCTCGCTTGTCCAAATTGATCTTATCCATTCTAAAACCACATCTTCTTCTCAGTCAGTCGTACAAACGCGCCTCCTTCTAATGCTTGTAATTTCGGTAGTTTTTATAAGCCTCGATTGCTAATAGAATTCTTCCTAACTACCTTGCCGATCACAACCCCCAAAGGAATCGGGCCCACGTGCCGCCGATCCGCACCGATTCGCCAGGTCAATTGTTGCATTCAGGAAAGGCACTGATCCAACGATCGCCCACTTGATTGTAGAAGATTGGTATGAATCCCAGAAGAGTTCATCGACTCCTACACTGTTATCATTCGACGAGGTATATCAACAATAGAGGCAAGCAGCACCTGAAGTGGGCAATGCAAGAGGAACATATACGTGAAGCTCTGAATGCGCATTGGCAGGCATCATCAGCCGGTGATGCAAACGCTGAACACGATATTTACGATGATGCTGCCATCTGTGATTATCCGCAGTCAGGCGAGCGAATCCTCGGTCGAAGCAATTTGCAGGCCCTGCGCAGTCATCATCCCGGCAAGCCATCAGGCTTCAAGGTGAAGCGAATTCTCGGCCAAAGTGATCTCTGGATCACTGAATACACAATCACCTACCAGGGGCGACCAGCATACACAGTGAGCATTATGGAGTTCCGCAACGGCAAGGTGGTGCACGAGACTCAGTATTTCGCGGACCCTTTCGAGGCGCCGGCCTGGCGACAACAATGGGTTCGGCAGATCGCGTGATTGGTGAAGGTCTGCGACTATCATTGACCAGATCGCGATGGAGTCTTTATATATCATTGCTTTAGCTTATGTATCCTATGAATAAGGTCTCTTTACTATTACGATGACGGACGATGTACAATTTCATTATATTAAACTCTACTAGATTATACTTTTCCATATTTAGGCCTAGTCAATACTGTACCTGTATAGACCGCAAGAACGGCAAGAACTTGGAGTGTCTCGGTAGCCGGTTATGGTTCTGGCATTCTGCTTTGTCCTCGCTGCCCGTACAGGGTCGGTAGCAGGTTTGGCGGAGCATAAAAGTTAGGCATTTGTCCTCGCCGTCAGACCAAGGGAAAGATCTTGTCTTCCAGTTCCTACATTTGCCCTGACATGCTTGAATATCGATATTGCTCCATGACATAACACATTAACGTAGCTGCTTCCAAACTATGTACACTAATCTACTAAATACTCAACATCCGGAATTGACTCAATGATTTTGCGCACAATCTCATCGTCACGCATCTTCTGATCTGTTAATTTCGGAGCAGCAGGCAAAAGTGTCGTACTTCTGTGTTTGCCTTCTCCGCGGATCATAGATCGTGCCTCAGATGATGACGACGCGGATGATGACGACGGCGATGATGAGAGATTCATTGATGATGCCGGCGACGATGGTTTTGGTGGCGGGATATATACTGAGGTCATATGTTTTGGTTGGTGGACGACCTGGGAAGGCCGTGATGCTGTCGATGCTTGTACCGCGGTTCCGGCATTTGGCCGGGAGCCTTGGTCTGGCTGTTGTGGAGATTTGAGATCGTGTTTGGTGCCCTGCGTCCGTTCCTGGACGGCATTAGATGGTGTAGATCCCATTAGGACTGCCCAATCGTCGTGATCTTCGAAAGTATTCACTTTCACGGTAGTTGGCGCCACCGTTGTCGGCTGGAGTACATCATCGGTTCCAACCGTTGGCTGTACTGGTTGCATCGGCGCAATTGATAATTCGTCGCTGGTATTTTTGGATGAACTGTCGAACTGGGGTAACTTATTCCGCGGTACCGCCTCATTTCCGTTTGTTACAGCGGGACCCCAGATGTCGTCGGTCAAATCGTCGACGAAAGATGTAGTCTGTGTATCGAGTCGCAACGCTGGACGCTGTATCGGTATCGGTGGTCTGTCGACCTCCGTGAAGTCGCCCCAATCATCCACAATGTTACCTTCTTGAGTAGTCGTGACTGGACCCGACACAAGTCTCGAAGCAGTCGTAGGTTGCAAAGCCGCTGGCTGCAGCGAAGGCGTTATCGGATTAACTAACGCCGGTTGTGCATGTATTGGTAAGGAGGAAGATGAGGCCTCTCCCCATACGCCACCACTAACTTCGTCATTCCAGCCGAACGAAATACCAGGAGGCTCAGTTTTCACTAACTCTGGAGAAGAACTAGTCACCCGCCCTAATCGTGGCGGCACTAAGGCCGCGCCATTGCTTGGACCTCGACCCATTGCAGCGGCCGTAGCCATGCTTTCCATCGCGGCAAGATGCGTGGGACTACTAGGGCCCTCTGCATTATCCCAATCGAACAGCCGTCCAACTTCTTTCTGCTTGTCCTTCCATACTTCGACTACCTTCTGAACTCGAGACTGTATTTCTGTGTTCTTCCATTTCACACGAATGCCATCATCGGTCGACTGTGAATTGACTGTATTGATTGAGGCCGACGACGGAGAAGACGAGCGAGGAGGAGTAGACACGCGTGGAGTCGGAGTGAAGAATTGGCGGGTTGGACGTGTTAGCATGGCACTCAAATTTAAGCTATATTTTAAATTAGCAGCAGTTTCAGTGTAGATGTCAAACTGTATAGTCATACGCTTTGCCGTGACCGAGGAGCTGCGAGGCAGAAGCACTCGAGTCTGAGAAATATTTTGCTATGCTCTCGCGCTCGGTATCGACAACAGGAGGCATTGGGAAAATATCCGGAACTAATTCATTAGGCGACCGCGACGGTTTCTCCGGTTCTGGGGCAAAGGGATTGGAGAATGCAAAATCGTCAGAATCGTCCAGTCCTTCTGGCGCGGTGAATAGTGACACAGGCACTGGCAGGCTTGTATCTGGCGACAATGTGGGCATGATTGGAGACTGCCTTGCCATATTCCCTTCATCTTGTTGCTTAGAATCAGTAGGTCCATGCATCTCGTCTGGCGATTCAGCTTGGTGTTCAATTTCAGTCTCGATCATAGTCGGATTTGCAGCGTTATTCGGTTTAACTGCAATATCCGCAGTCTCGTCTGCATTAATAACTTCCTTTACAGTTTCCTTTTGTGCATTGTCATCAAGCTCTCCGGTCAGGCTGTCCATCTTTTCTGTCTCTTGTCCGGGTGCCATGCTATCTCGGGGTAGTTGTATGTTCTCCACTGCCACAGTGACCTCATTATTCGGAACAGGCTTCTGCTCGTCGTCTAAAACATTTGCGTGAATGGAGTCGTCCGCTGTAGAGGTACCAAAAGTTATCTTGATACGATGAGAACCTTGTTCAGACGAGTCCTCCACATTATTTGGTACGCTAGCGGACACATGTTCGTCATAACTCGAACCATCGCCCGTCTGGCTCCATTGCAGATTCTCATTTTCCACTTGAAGGCCGTTGACGTTGGCATGATTCGGATCATGGTTTGATTCGCTAAATGGTGGTGGCTCATATGGAACTTCCTTTTGCAGTGATATCGTTTGCTCCGGCAAAACTACAGGCGCAAATGGATCTGGAGTCGGGGACACTGGAGTTGCCCATGGATCGTTCTCGTCATCCACGTCTGTCTGCTGGGTGCCGTTCACGTTCGCCGAGCTCTGCACTTTCTCGAGACCGTTCTCCAAATCGTTCCGCGGATGCACCGGTGTCGTATTAGACCAATCGGGGATAACGTCGCCAAGTGCCCAGGCTGAAGTGGACGCTGACTCGGGAGACGTTGACGACGCGAAGGAGCTCCATGGGTCCATAGCTATGCTTCCTTACGCGTCGGGACAAGCTATAAGATGTTGTGCATTTGGGGTCTCCTGAGAGACCAATCGCAGCGGTAGCGCTTGGTTGCTATTATGATCCGTGTTCAGAATATATATTGGCGGCAGATGCAGGTTCCAGCATCGATAGTGTTCGAGTTGGAGCCGCCTGAACCTACTCTAGACCACAAACCCCTTATAAATGACCGACTCACTCGCGGTCCCGCTGAAATTAATTATCGCTAAAAAAAAAAAATTTAGGGTCTGATAAAATACAGAGCCAATTCCAATCTTTGTTCCCATCAGTTTTGCAGCAGTATTTGCTGAACGCTTACCTGGGAGTTAGAAATGCCACTCACACAAGGGCCCGAAGTTCAGGCCGGCGTCCCAGCGGATCCAGACGCTCTTCTTGAGATGCTCTCTCTCAATCAGAAGGCGCGAATTACGACCGAAGGGCCTACTACAGACGACGAGGAGGAGGACGTCGTTGACCTTGTGGACGACATTGACGATATTGACAATGTGAGCGCGAGTGTGAGTGTCGCGTCCGCTTCCCAGCCCAGAACGACTCCATCTTCACCACTGGCCGGCGGCAGTTCAAAGACTGTACCTTCTCATCTGGCATACACTCACCCTCACCTTGGAACAACACCTACTGCGGCCGCGAAGATATCACGACCGGCATCTCCGTATACATTAAATCCACCAATTGATTATGACGGCCTGTCATGGCCTTCTGTTGGAACTCGTGAAAGGCTGGAATCGACGGCTGAGGAGACGGCGGCTAAGATTGGCAGAATTGCTGATGCCGTTCGAGTCATTCTTACTGAGATTGGGGAAGATCCCACGAGAGAGGGTCTGCTGTCTACACCGGAGAGGTATGCAAAGGCAATCATGTTCTTTACCAAAGGTTACGAACAAAACATTCGAAATGTCATCAATCGTGCGGTATTCGAAGAAGACCATGATGAAATGGTCATAGTCAAGGACATCCCAGTGTTTTCTCTGTGCGAACATCATATGGTTCCATTCACTGGAACTATGTCAATTGGCTATATTCCCAATTCTCGTGTTCTCGGTCTGTCAAAATTGGCCCGTATTGCGGAAATGTTTGCTCGACGTCTGCAAGTGCAAGAGCGACTCACGAAACAAGTCGCACTAGCGGTATGGGAAATATTGAGGCCACAGGGTGTCGCTGTAGTTATGGAGGCATCACACATGTGTATGGTCATGCGAGGCGTGCAAAAGCCTGGAAGCACAACCGTCACCAGCTGCATGCTGGGTCGATTCCGAGAAGCGCAAAAAACTCGAGAAGAGTTTTTCTCTTTGTTGGACCGCAGGTAGGTTTGTGGGTTGTATTATCGATGAATTTTTGTTTTACTCTCAACTCGTTGTTTGCATTCTCTTTGCTGTGTTAGTTTTGTCAAAATTTTGATTACTGGGTTCGGAAAATGGGGATAAAAAGGGTCAGGTAGGTGGAGCTTCAACAGCATTTGGTTTGGGCCGTGATATTCATTCAACCGTGTAACTATAGTTATTCATGTTATTTGTTGATTTGTTTATACTAGCTAGAGGGGGTGGGGCCCCAGGAATGCTATATTATGAATACAGGATGTATATATTTATAATTGACGTTGGCGTGTGTGCCATGCGGCGCGGCTGTAAACTCCAAAACCCCGGATAATTTATTTTCTCTGTTTGCCTATACATACAAACAATTTTTTCTAACGAACCAATTGTCATTTCACGATGCGGATTTCACGGCTGCATATCTGCCGACCGAAATGCACGTCACACTTATTCGCGTCACCACAATTACTACTGAAATACTCGCGGCAGTTCGTTGCCGGCTACGCCCATGAAGCCTACGGCCATGATTCCTTGCCATATGTGGACCTGGTACCCAGTCCCAATGACGCTATATTCGTAGCAATGTCTGGGGGCGTGGACTCCTCTTTTGTGGCTCACTTGCTTGCAAGCAAATACACAAACGTCACCGGTGTATATATGGCGAACTGGACACAACCACGGACACCACGGCAAGAAATCAATAGAAAGATCTCGATGCGGATTAGCAAAAATCCTGAAAGGCTGCGGCAGTATGTTGAACAGGAAGAGCAACGGAATAGACAGTCTATGGAACTAGGTGTATCATGCATTGAGACGGAGTGGAACGATGTCCGACAAGTGTGCCAGGACTTGAATATTCCGGCCATTCGTCTCAATCTTGAAAAAGAATATTGGACCGAGGTGTTTCAACCCATGATCGACAGATATTCAACCGGCCGGACGCCGAACCCGGATGTGGATTGTAACAGATATATTAAGTTTGGAAAGTTATACGACCTAATCGAGAGCACTGCGATGCAGCAAGGTGCATCCAAATGGTGGCTGGCGACAGGGCATTATGCCAGAACGGCCATTCATAAGGATACTGGCGAAGTGCATTTACTGAAGCCGAATGATCGCACCAAAGATCAGACGTTTTATTTGGCCACAGTACCACAGTCACGGTTACATAATGTCCTGTTTCCGATGCAGCAGTATGTAAAAAAGGAAGTCCGAGATCTCGCAATTAAAATGAAAATCAGAACAGCTTATAAACCGGACTCACAAGGGCTATGTTTTGTACAGCCTACAGTGTCAGCCAAGGCAGCTGAGCAGGCTTTCCGGGAAGGCAGAAAGATTTCTAGCAACACGAGTGGGTATCGACACTTTCGAGAATTCCTCAGCGAATATATACCTGAGAATGAAGGAAATATAGTGACATACGATGGAGTTGTCGTCGGCAAGCATTCGGGTTTGTGGTCGGCGACTATTGGCCAGAGAAATGGGATTACTGGTGGCAAAATAAAAGATCAGAAAGAGGACGGTCCTTGGTACGTGGTTGAGAAACGGCAAGAGACGAACGAAATTGTCATTGCGCCAGGCCGCAATAATCGTTGGCTCTTGTCATCGGCCATGACCTGTTGCGAATGGTCTTGGCTGGTTGACAACGAAGAACTTCCAGAGGTTTACAACTTAGCTACACGTGGTGAATTGACAGTTCGGTGCCGACCACTACAAAATCCCATGATAACAATACGACAGATTGAGGATTTAGGAAATCAAAATATCAGACTTGAGTTTACCGGCACTGCTCACGGCATCGCGCGCGGCCAATACGGAGTATTGTACCATAGAGATAGAGTGCTTGGTGGTGGACGCACGGAATCTATCGAGCTATCATATAGTGAGGCAGAAAGAAAGCAAGATAATATGGATCGATTGAACGACACTGTATAATAGTTGGGTCTTTTCTTCAATGGCAAGGTGTACATTAGTCTATTCGGGCTCATTAGCATTATATTTCAACCATTCAGCGCTCAATAGAAAATATAAAAAATATGTTAGCTCAACCTAACTAGATGACTAAAAAACCAAGATGCAAAAAAATTGCCTTGAAACGGATTCGAACCGATGATCTCAGCATTACTAGTGCTGCGCCTTACCAACTTGGCCATCAAGGCTTTATCGGAAGCCTATCCGGAAATTGATAAGCACAATGCCGATGCCGAGGTTAGGGTATCCAGGTAATTATTATGGACAAAATGCATCTTACAAATATGAAGCATTATCGAATATGCAAATAAATAAAACTGGCAATTTGACAGATATGTATTTTTTTTTCATGATATTTCTAGGGCTAGAAAACGTCGAGCTTGTGGTATCTCTCTGAATCGGGATTCGGAGTTCCTCGGGGAAATTGCTGACAAGAACGCCCGTCACCGCCGCACGAAGATATAAACACGAAGATATAGATCCCCATTCCTACTAGATCTTTAGAGAGGAATTAGCTCAAAGGATTGAATTTATAGGAAACAGAAAATAAGTTGCCATGCCGAATTCCAGCATAGAGGAGAAGGTCGAAGCCAGGGTGGGGAAGGCGGCGCATGACATTGCCAGTGGAGAGGCGCCAGAAAGCACCGAATCGAGCTTGCGATATGCAGCATATGCGAATCGATTAAGGGCATGTACTTTGGACTTTGAACTGCTGTTTGCTGTTGTGGCTTAAATAACTAACTCGCTGGGCTTAGACTGTATGGAACACCTGCAGAGTATTTTGCCTATGGTTGACTATAAAAAGCTGATTCGGTGATAGATCGTGTTGGCAGCACAAAGATATGTCGCATACACGTCTGATATTGGCGAATCTTTTCGTCCTGTTGTCACACCGGCTGTCGTTACTGCTGCCTATGGCATCAGTTGGGCGTATGTACTTGGCGACGTCGCCTACGAAGGGTACAAGGTATTATGAACAGAATATTTATAAATGGAGCCCTGATATCATTGCTAACATCCAGGTTTTGGTATAGGCCCGCCTGCATGAACAGGTCTTTTTGGAGGCTAAAGCCAGGGGTGACGATATGAGCGGCAAGGAGAAGCCTAACTGGATGTTGACAATGGTGCAACGTGGTGTATTCCAGAGCATAGCTAGTATGGGTCTGCCTGCGTTTACAATTCATTCTGTGAGTCACTATTTCATCGGAGTAGTCATTAAATATGACGAGTCTAATTTTTTTTTTTGGTGAAAACTAGACGGTAAAGTATTCCGGAATAGCCATGAAGAATGTTAAGAACGTCAGGTTACGAACCTGGGGTCCTGTAGGGCTAGGGTTGGCTGTTGTCCCCGCGTTACCATATCTCTTTGACGAGCCGGTCGAGGAGGCGGTTGAATGGGTTTTCGAACAGGGCAAGTCTGCATATAAGGACTTTAATAAGAAGGACTTGTAACTGCTTTGTAAATATAGATATATTTTGTGGTCGATACATGTGTTCAAGAATATCGTAATGATACAAATACAGCTTCGCCAGATATTGTCGGACCAGCGCCAAAGGTAGTGCATGGAGAATATATTCCTAACTGTATGGGCCTGACATAATCGGTCACGTACAACTATACATATACACCGATCCCGGAAAAATGACAGAAACAATAAACTTATTATGCACACCCCAAATCACAAAATATCGTACAACACCATCTTGCTTTAAGCTTAAGATATAAAATAAATGATGTTCATGCTACACAATCTTAATCTAACCAGAGCACATCTCGCAAGCCTCCTTATTTTCGATAGAGCATTGGAGAACTTTGTCATTGTAAATATCAAACTCCTCGGCTGTCATTTCACCTTTTTCTACTTTCTGCTCCATCTCAGCCCGCTTCCGCGACAACATACCGCCAGTAGTAGCTCTTTTCGTGGAGGGGGACTCCTCGACAGCCAGGGACACACGAGTGGTCTCTTCATCATCTTCCTCGGATGGGACAGCAGATGAGACGGGAGTACTGGTATCCTTCTCAGATGGCTCAACCACGGGACTGCCTTGGTTCATGTAGTATGACGCTGGCGAACGACGGGCATTCTCACCCGTCAACTTGGCGGGAGTTGATGATACCTTGATACCTTGTCTGAAAGGTTTGCGACCACCAAGCGTAGGTGTCTTTGCGACATTGTTGTCAACGACTTTGAGAGCTTCTTGATCGACAGTAAACTGGATCGGTGCGCTGGCAGCCATCGTGCGGAGGTAGTACATGCCTGTCTTGAGTCCCTTCTTCCAGCCATAGAAATGCATACTGGTAAGCTTACCCATGGTTGGGTTCTTGATATGAATGTTCAAACTCTGACTCTGGTCAATGTACGGAGATCTGTCAGCAGCCATGTCAATGATATGCTTCTGAGAAATTTCCCACACGGTCTTGTAAAGCGCCTTAATGTCAGCCGGGATGTTGGGAATATTCTGAATCGAACCGTTGTCCGCGATTATACGGTTCTTCATGTTGTCGGACCAGAGACCCATGTCGACAAGGTCTCTCAACAACCATGGGTTCACGATCTGGAACTCACCGGCCAGAACCCGGCGAGAGTAAATGTTGGAGGTGTATGGTTCGAAGCATTCATTAAATCCCAAAATTTGGGACGTAGACGCCGTAGGCATGGGAGCGACAAGCAGCGAGTTACGCATGCCATACTTGGCGAGATTGTCTTTTAGCTCGTCCCAGTCCCACAAATCAGACGGAGTAACGTTCCACAGGTCATACTGAAGCATGCCCTTGGAGGCAGGGGAGCCAGGGTAAGACTCGTAGTGACCAAGCTCTTTGGCGAGTTCGATTGATGCCTCGACGGCACCGTGATAAATGGTCTCAAATATCTGAATGTTGAGCTGTTTCGCACCAGGAGAGTCAAACGGAAGACGAAGAGCGAGGAAAGCATCAGCCAATCCCTGGACACCAAGAGCAATAGGGCGATGTCTCATATTACTCTTTCGAGATTCAGGGACAGGATACATGTTTATGTCAATGATCTTGTTCAGGTTGCGGACCACAACTTTTGCGACATCATGAAGGCGATTAAAGTTGTACCAAGATCCCTCATCGTCGTGCTCAATGAAGGAAGGGAGAGCCAGGGAAGCAAGATTGCATACGGCAACCTCGTCCGGGGAAGAATACTCGATGATCTCGGTGCAAAGATTTGACGACTTAATGGTACCAAGATTCTGTTGATTGGACTTGCGGTTGCAGGCATCCTTGTAAAGCATGAATGGATTACCAGTCTCAGTTTGCGCTTCGAGAATAGAGTACCAGAGCTTCTGGGCCTTGATAACTTTTTTGGCGCGGCCTTCTTTCTCGTACCGGTCATACAGAGCCTCAAATTCGTCACCCCAAACGTCGGCCAAACCTGGAGCCTCGCTTGGGCAAAACAACGACCAATCTCCATTAGCCTCGACACGCTTCATGAACAAGTCTGGGATCCAGAGAGCATAAAACAAGTCACGCGCACGAACCTCCTCTTTTCCATGGTTCTTGCGGAGATCGAGAAATTCAAAGACGTCTGCGTGCCATGGCTCGAGGTAGATGTTGAACGCGCCAGGACGCTTGTTGCCACCCTGATCAACATAACGAGCAGTATTATTGAAAACACGAAGCATTGGAATGATGCCATTTGAGGTGCCATTAGTGCCGGCAATGTAAGATCCAGTGGCGCGGATGTTATGAATGTTAAGACCAATACCACCAGCAGTCTTGGAAATGAGCGCGCAGGTTTTAAGTGTATCATAGATACCTTCTATCGAGTCCTCCTTCATTGCAACCAAAAAGCAGGACGCTAGCTGCGGCTGTGGAGTTCCCGCATTGTAAAGCGTAGGCGATCCGTGAGTGAAGTACCGCTGCGACATGAGATTGTATGTCTCGATTGCGCTCTCGATATCGGCACCATGGATACCAACCGCAACGCGCATTATCATATGCTGTGGGCGCTCAGCAACCTTGCCATTGATACGTAGGAGATAAGATCTCTCAAGAGTCTTGAATCCGAAATAGTTGTATTGAAAGTCACGGTCGTATACAATAGCCGAGTTAAGTTCCTCAGCGTGCTCCTGAATGATATTATAAATATCCTCTGAAATCATGGGCGAGTGTTTGCCAGTCTTCGGGTTGATGTAGTGATAAAGATCCGATACCACTTGCGAGAACTGCTTCGTCGTCTGCTTGTGAAGATTAGAAATAGCAATGCGCGCTGCAAGAACCGCATAATCGGGATGTGCTGTGGTCAAGTATGCAGCAGTTTCTGCGGCCTAAAATAACAATTAATGCATTGCCGATGGACTAACAAAACGCGTCGCCTGCACTTACCAAATTATCCAACTCAACAGTTGTCACTCCCTGATACACGCCGGAGATAATTTTCTGGGTGATGGCGGCAGCATCGACATGTTCAGTGTCAAGACCGTAGCAAAGACGCGACACACGCGCTGTGATCTTGGCGACCAAAAAGTCAGTATCACTAATTACAAAACGGTGCAGCACAAATAATATTGAAGAGTCATAAATAAGTCCCAAAAGAGTACTTTTAGGAGCGGAGGAGACTGAACTATGTGAATCACTTAAACATACCTTGTCAAACTGAACACGTTCTTTCCTTCCGTCTAAAAGACGTGTCAACCAGAAGTTAATCGACTATGACAAACGACAATGCCAGACATACCTCTCTTATACACGAACATGATATATAATGCGAAGAGAAAATGAGAATTTGCAATGGCCCTGGCAGTGGCCTGGTGATGGACAGGAACAAAGTGCAAAGTGACAACGCGAGTGGGAAGAACGCGGTATTGCGGGCGACTGAATTATTTTATATGGCGGGCCGCACGCACGTATTTTAGTCAGCGATCCTGCACGCGTCATGCGCGCGTCAACTTCCTAACCAAAAACAACACGTTCTCTGCTGGCCCCGAGCGCGTCACCCAACCGACCCAATTCGCAATTATCCCATAATAAGTTTGGAGATAATAACTATTATTATTATTAATAATTATTATAATACAGATATATTCCGGATTCGCCACTAGCTAACTATAATATCCTCTCCGTTGTTAACTTGAGGAAGCAGGTAGTAGTTCACTAAGTCATTTCCGCACAGTCACGCTAGACAAACTCAAAGTCAATTGATTAGTTAACAACGAGATGAGTAATCCTGAGGAGGCTACAGAGGGCTTGCGTAATCACGCGTTGTTCTTGCAGCCTCTCGCGTCTCGGGCGGGCGCGACGCGTTGTTTTCATAGGCCCCAATTAGGGGGAAACCTCCTGCCTTGTGGCTGAATACGTCGCAACCTTGCTTTTGTTTACTGACAAGGGTCACAAGTCTCTTAACAACTTTAACAGACATTTAAATGAATATCCAGCACAGGAGCATCTGCTGACCGGCCCAGGTCTAGTGCTGCATGACGCATGCCATCATTTAGAGAAGATATCGTCATATCGCATGAGTAGTTGCTGGCAAGCTTCTGGACAAAATGAATATAAAACGTCACGAGAGCTGCGGAACTGATGTTTTCAGCGTAAAGTCATACTGCCACCACTGCCACCACCACCACCACGACGAAACACGATTTCGGCCAACTGTTTCTGTACAGCAGAATATGGTAGTAGCTACGTGTGCGGGCAAAAGGCGATTCTTTGGCCACTTGCTCCACAAGTACTGTTACGTACGCAACCACTTCACATGTGTATTATTTGCCATCTGTCTTGCAATAAACACGGAGCATGTATTGATATCATCTTCACCGACGTTGTGACAAGCGATAGTTAATGCAAGAGGACATGCCAGAGCATAATCCATGCTACCACTCGCAACGACAAGCAACCACAGGCATTCCACTCAGAAAAATCGAGTTTGAAGATCATAATAACAGAGTATATGAATTTTCACAGAGCGTATTACTCGGCCCATTTATGTCCACATTTGAGACGAGACTGCTAAGTTACTTCCAGCAAACTCTTATTTGGATTGCGTAGATGCCCTTATCAGTGTTCTCCCGCCCCTTTTGTCCTTACCTGGATGATTGTTTTGCGCGAGATGAATTTCGTTTCACCCTGGGCTGTAAATATGAATAGCGAGCCGATACACAACCATATGGAACATACAGTTATTAAATATATGCCAGTGACAAGCAGACAGCAGGAATTAAAGAAATACTAACTGATTATATACGAGTGACAAGCAGACAGCAGGAATTAAAGAAATACTAATCAGTTCTCTTAACTACTCTTTGGAACCGATTTATGGCCGTGCCGACCATTGCCCGGCAGACAATATCCATAAAACTATCGGAATTGAAGAAGTCGACCACAATATTGGCTGCAGCGTCGCTTCCTAGTATATCGGGCGGTATGCATTCTCCCAGTCGAATATCACCAACCGATGCTGGTACGCTAGAGCTTTCGTCTCTGCCCTCATCTATGAGAACCTATGATTAAAAAAAATTCACCCGGGTTAGTGTTCTGGGTTAGTTACCGGTTCGAACAAAGATTGCCTTGCGTATTTCACCCTCGTCAGAGAGCTTACTCCGTCAGAGTCTGGGGCCCTTCGCACGACTTCAACGAACGCCTCAGAAATTTCGTTCAACCAGATGTGCCCTCCAAATTCCAGGGGCCCAAATTGGGAGAAACTTGGCGACAGCCAGCCCGTCGCATTTGCGCAACATGATTATTCTCCTGGCACTCAGTCAGCCTAATGCGATTGCGCGGCGCACTATAGTGTTCTTTCTCATTAAATGCAAGTAATAAGACGATCTCGCATTGCTGTCCATACAACCACTTCCTGGCCTTCTCCAGCAGACTGTCATTACTCTGAGAGACGCCAACTTCGATGACAACCTTGAACTCCTTCGCGTCCAGAGTGTCAAAGAAAATGACTCCATCTGGCTCCATCTCATAATGTGAGTGGCCGTCTTTTATCACTCTTCTTGGACTAGCACTCCAGCCCAGGCCTTGGCCCGCACCCACACGAATCCCTTCGCGTTGGAGAAGGGATTGTACGCGGTTGAAAAGGCCAGCTATAATAGACATGGAAGTGTCCTCGTGTAGATCAGTTGGAGCAGTCACAATGGTGACTACTTGACGTGTCCAATCATATAATAGTCGAGGGTATCTATGTCAAGGATCAGTATTTCGACTTGCATGTCTCAAAGGTGCCATTGCCTACGAGTCATCCTCGTCGTCCTTGCCGAGCTCCGCCCTGAGTTTGTCACACATGGTCGAACTAAGCTCAAACTCATACTCGTTATCAGGTTCGCTAGCTAGGATAAGCTCCCGTATACGCTGATATCGGATCTCGTCGTCACTAGCCATTGATTCAGAGGAGGTAGAGGCTCCTCTGCTTGCGATTTAGCTCTAGCGAATGTTGCGGAGACTGCTCTAGATGTAAGCTTCTCAACCCGCACTCCATGACTGCGTCCGGGAGGCGCTCTATTTGAAGTTGCCACAGATGTGTTGCCACGCTGCACGCTATATGTGATAGATCAGCGGGTCTCGCCGAAGTAGGTAGCCATTTTGTGGAGAACGCGATGGTCACAGTTCACAGAGAGCGATTTTAGAGTTTTCACAATTTTCAGTCGTCAGAAATTCAGATGATTGCAGAGCTGCTTTAGCCAAAGAACCAGACGGCAGACTGAAGAGGTGAATGAAATTATAATTCGGCCTGGAATGTCCTGAACCCTGAACACACCACAAGTAATCTTCCACGAACATTAATTTTTGGCACTCATGAACACAACAGCTTCGCATATTAGATGTACGTCGATCAGCCACATATAACCTCGCTGATATTGGACCCACTTACCTTTAAATATCATCCACAAAACCCTTCATGAAAGTCATCACGGACGGGAAAGCGAGTTTGTATCCCCGATGATTAGATGGCATAGTCTTGTTGCGCATAATTAAATATATAACATGGCACGGGGCAAAATTAAAATGCCAGTGACCAATATCGTCGTTTCGTGGCTTGTCAAAATGCCATTACGGCCACTCACCTGGGTCTCAAACAAGAGCCCACATATGATAAAACAGGGGCCCATTATTCTAGGTAAAAGACGATTAATGGAGGCGACCGTATCAACAGTCATTTGATTTTGTACATAAATATCGCCCTGTACCTCATATAAAACCCCAACCAACTACAGTATACAAATACAAAGGCACGTAAAGTAAAATATTGTTACATGATCACGATCCAATTTTCTGATATCGCACGTCTATTCGTATATTATTACGACTCAGTCGGCACCGCCATGTCTGCACCATCTTCATCTAGCTCACTGCCGCTTATTTCACCAATATCGCTGCCGCTGAGATGAGAATTGTCCGACACTCCACCTTTGTCATCCAAGGATATATTCGACAACGAAGGATATTGTTGCAGTAGCACCTGCGGCAACCAGCTGGTTTGTCCATTATATGTCGAATTGCCGACAGCTAGCAGATTCCCGTTGGCCGCAGAGTATGGAGCTTGTCCGTACTGTGACTGATTCTGCTGCTGCTGCTGCTGCATCATCATGGCCGCCACTTGCCGTTCCCTCTGCTCCTCCTCAATTAATGGCCGTATACACTCCCGCCCGGCCTCACTTCTAAAATGCCGTCCCAAAGCGTCAGCACGCGCGAACCGGCGACCACAACCCCAGGTCCCCAGCCCATCTGCCAGCTCGCCTTTACACTCAAATTTCTTAATACCAGAGTGAAGGCTTTCGTGCCGCTTTCGATCATGCTGTCTAGCAAATGCCTTACCACAGACGGAGCACCCATAGGGTCGTTCATCCGTATGCGTACGCAGATGCGACCGCAGGTTATACGCCCGAGTGAATCGTTTCGGACATAGCGGACATGCATGCGTAGACGGATTCTTTGCAACACGTTTATCTCCGCGTGTCTGTTGCGCCATCGTGATGACTTGCTCCCTACTGGTCGAAACCGAACCTCTACGCATTGACACGGATGAAACTGACGCGCTTCTCCCCGTGCGCGTAGAATTACCGGATATCACGCTGCTGGCGTCATCGTCGAAATCCGCTCCGTCATCGTCGAAATCTGATAGTGCATCTGAATAAGGTGACAACGTAGCTCGTGTGCTAGAGTGTAAACTCGATGGTCTACTTCGAGTCGGGTCACCGACTCCTGGTCCTACTCCCGGCTGCCGTCCTCGACCTGAAGACGGAGGGATCAGGTTATCTGTTGACGGCCATATGTTGATACCAATATCGGCCCCAGTATCAAGGGAACCGTGGATAATATTACCAGCCACCGACGACTCGGAATGGGATCGAGGACGGTGTACGGTAGACGAAAGTGTGGTCGAATTAGTCTCCGGCTCCGACTCCGGCTGGTCCTGCTCGATACGAGATGGAGCGATCGAAATAGTAACCTGCGGTATTGGGAACGACTGCAATTTGCCGGTGTTTGACAGGCTGCCCCCATTGATGTTACTCGATACCCCGGAATATGCAGGCTCTGAAAGCGTAAAGTTGACCAAATCGTCCAGGTTGTCAAGTTCGCCAGTATTCTGAATTAACGGCGACGCGCCCAATTGAGTAGGATCAGCAGCGGCCGGAAAGTAAGGCGATGCTGCTGCGGACGAGTAATCAGACTGGATAGACGCCGACCTCATACGGTGATTGATGTAGGGCGAGCTACTGTATGCGTTGGCTTCCGAAGTGTCTGTGGGGAGGCCACCATTTGTTCCCGGGATATTTAGTGTGTTTGGCATTTCAGAAGTAAGTAGATCGGTCAATAAACCCGTATCCTGGGACAGATTCTGTGTTGATTCCAAAAGCACAGGATTGTCAAACACGGAAACGTTCTGGTCCATAAACTCCTGTTTCGTAGGATCTGGAGTGAATGACCCACCACTCGATGCAACAGAATTTGCACGCCAAATCTGCGTAAGATCCTCCGTTGACATCAGGCCGCCGTCAAACCCGGTGTCAAAAGTTTCTTGCGCGAAAGGATTAGCTGTCGGATCATAAAACGATGGAGAATTTGCCAGTGAGGATGCGTCGACATAAACCTCTGGTGAATTTCTAGACTGCGGGTATGGCGACGAGGACCGTGAATGTGGCGCGGACAGCTGGTAATCGTAGCCGACCTGGTCGTTAATGGCAAGGTATGGCGAAGAGCCATTTTCCGATTGTCCTTCCATTAATTTAATTTGGTGGAGTCGTATTGTAGGAAGGGTAAGAACGGTATAGGACTGTATGGCAGAGCGCGAAGGGATAAACCTTTTGTCAGCTATCTCTATGCCGTATCCACATTGACGATGGACAGCCCAAATTGTGCAATAACTTTTGGCGAATGTGTAGATAAGGGATTGTCAATATAGTAGGCAAGATTCAGTGGTTAAATGCGACTCCGCATCGGCAAGCTCCACTCGCTCATCGCGCTTGCCCATGACAGCTCAGATTAGAGGACAAATCCCCTAACCCTAACACGACATGTCATTGGGAACGGATATGATCAAGCCGAGTTTCAGTTATATCGAGCACGCACTATCACGTCATCCAGCATGGATGTCTAAGATAACGTAGCCGAAGGAGACGGACGATTCACTTGAACCCATTAATCGTCCGTTGCTGGAGTGTCAGTCCAACAGAAGTTCATCTCAGCTGTTAAAATGCAGCTATTTAGGCAGAGCTGTTTCAGGGTTTCAGTAATACATTGATTATCTTACTATTAAATGCGGCATCATACAGAGTTAATCTTCAACTTTTCGTGCCAGCCAGCCCTCAACGCCGTAGAATCCATGCCACAGGCCTTCCGAGTCGGCCATGTATTCCGCCGACTTGGACCATCGCTTTTCAATTTGAAATCCCATATTCGATATGATGCTTAGCACTTCCTCAAGTGTAAACTCAACTCGTGGCGATGATCCCCATTTCAACGGCCCGCAGTTGATCCATATTCCGCCAAGGGGCAGTAGTTGACGAATCGTATCGATATATGTAAGCATATTCTCTGCGGTATCAATAAAAAACAGGGTAGCTACGGCATCATACAGATTATTATGTGATCCTGCCAGTTTCATGAAGTCGCCGAAGGAATGTCTGAGCCTAACCCTGTTGTCAGGCTCGACGTCCGGGAACGTCACCGGTCGAAGTTGTTCTTTGCCCGAAATTTGGTGCGAAAAGTTATGTACGTGTGGATAGACCGAGCAGGAGTCTTTTGACTGTTCTAGGGCAAAAATGCTTCCCAGATGCATGAGATATGAGTACTCGTTTGCTTCTGTCTGGCAACCTACACAACTATTGTCAGCAATCAAAAGCCAATTGTTGACGAGGCAGTCAGCACAAACGGAAGGGACTACTGGAAAATCAAGGACGCACCCAGCTGTGATATGTCGTACGCGAGTCTACCCACGCCTGCACCCGGCACGAGAACCCGCTTTTGCACAATATCATTTCCAAACTCAGCTTGAAGTGCGTCCAGAATTGGAGGGAAGGTAATGCTGCGTTCCCGATTGCCGGCATCTGACCAGTCGCGCACGAAATGCTTAAGCAGTTCAATTACTCTCACGTTTCGTACTGGCCGGGAATGAAGTAACTCTGCTCTGGTCACGTTGAAGTCCCTCTCGGCTAGTTTGGCGATACGGGCAGTGATTTCGCCATTTGCCGTGACGGCTTTGTCGACGTCCTGCAGCCGGCGCGGATACCCGGTCGCCTTCGCCAGTCGCTGATGTCGAGTGGACATGTGCGAATACAGCAGACGACGACGAGCAGCAATCTGCTTCATCTCGGAGACGTAGTTTTGGAGCCCTGCGACGGCGTCGAGCAAAGCTCGACGTTCGTTTGTATCTGGCGCAGGCGTTAGCCTTGTAAGCGCTCTGCGCAATGCACTCCGGAATATGGCAATCATGCCGACAAATAAAACAAGGAGTGCGAACCACTTGCTATACTTGGGCGGGGCATAATGCGACAACACGCCAAAGATCACAATGACAATGCTGGAACGAACGAATACCAATTGGAGCAGCGACTGCAAGGCTGGCGATATGCCTGCAGCATTACCAATGGTCAGTGACATAAATCAAAAGATGGAAAAGAGCAGACTGCATAAAGCCCGTCCCAGCCAACAATTAATTGCCTTTGGGAAGTCGTGTCGGCTGATAGAAGCAACGACCACCAGTCCCTCCCCGCTCACAAAGCTGCAACCTAACCCCGTCAATTTGACGTCACAAACCGAACTGGTTTGGCTTTTCAAATTTACGGCAACCTTCGTTCGCCGCAGTGATTTATCTTATTTAAACCGTGTAAATAAGGTCAGGTAGATGCTGTGAGAGCACTACTGTTATATTATCTACGGTTTTATTGTATAATGGGAATTAGGTCATTATTCTCAGTTGTTCTAGCGCCTCGATACATACCTCCAGTTCCACCAACTCGATTCATCCGCCGCCCTCGATTTCTTCATTTGCACCACAGGCACCGCTATTCTCCACGAGCAAAGTCCTATAGGTCGTCATCGTCGTCGCGCACTTTTTATACGACTTATATTCCCAGTAGACGAAGTGCGGCGACCGCAATCATGGTGTCGCTTATTAGATCATTTCTGTCAAAGTCACGGCGTTCGATTGGACGCGCTATCGCGTTTAGATTTCCTTGGAATAGACGGCGGAAACGAATTGTCAACGTTCATGTTGAGTGGTGATTAGTATCTATTTGGGAAATAGAATGCTGGTTAAAGAATTTGCAGTGGGATAACTGGTACAACTCAGCGTGTTGAATGATATACGGATGACGAGCATAGAGTACCCCTTGACTTGATTCTGTCATTGCGTCTGTCCCAAATAGTTTTAAAAAATTTGCTCTGTTGCTTGTGATTATGTATGATTTAGCTATGGCTTTGAGATACCACGCATTGGGAATGGCCAACCCACCAGCTTGTTGTCTCTGGCCATACCGCGAACGATACTTTCGATCTGACAAGCTCTAGTATTTTATAAGGCAATATATATCTGATATTCTACTCTTATATTCAGCGTGTTTCGACATGATGGGGTTAGGGCACAGCTCGGTAGCATTGAGCTTTCCGACATGCGAGCTCTAAAGACGCCTAGCTAGTACAATGATGCTTGACCATTCAATGGGCAAGATTGACCTTCCGGTCCACCCGGTAGCCTTTTTAACTCGGTCGAACAGCCGGTCAACTACATCGCCTTGTCCTCCGTCTCGTCGAGCAATTTCACCGGAATGATCTTTTCGCCAATTATGAAAGCTCGAGTATGTGCGTACGTAACTTTCGCTAGCGTCTAACGTCATCGTTTTGGCAATCAACTGGCCCGAAGGATCTGATTCTCCCGCGTTGTATTCAATGCGCTGGACGTCAGTGAATAAATTAGATGGCGGAATAATATCTCGGTACAGATTCCGCACATGCCGTCTTCCTGGTTCCCAGTATGGGCCTAAAATACAGAATTAGTCTCATGTAATCCCATAAGTTACCTAAACTCCGCATAGCAAATGAAATCCTACCTAGATTCTCTTCACCGTAGCTGAAGTCCAGCATCATGTCATTAACCAGCTTACTGCCAACATAGCAATGATCCTTATATCCACAATACGCCAACGTTCCACCAGAGCGTAATGCGTTGGCACATTCGTTAAACCACTTATCATGCTGAAACCAATGAGCAGCTTGTGATGCAAAGATTAGATCAACCGATCCCGGTGATTGTATGTACGAGCTAATCTCCTCGGCGGGACTGACCACGAATTGCAAGTTTGTCTGGTTATGCGCTGCTGCTGCCTTAGTTGCCTGTTCAATCATGATGGTGGAAGGATCAGAGCCAATCACGTTGGTGAAGAAAGTGGCCAGCGGATAGGTCGCAGTGCCCGGTCCACATCCTAAGTCGATAGCGAGATTGCGCGCCCCCTTGTGGTAGTCGATAAGCGTCTTGAACAGAGCTGGTGGGTACGACGGCCTAAAGTCGGAATAATCTGCGGAAGAATAGGTTTTATCAGAGAAGGATGTCATGACTGCTGTAGATAGGCGATGATGATCGCGATAGCCTGGTGGTATTCAAATGGGTCGCTACGTCGAATTGCAAACTGACGATGTCGAACCGCTGAGTCATAGTTCCAATAACGCTGCTATAACAGAATATCTACTGTCGTGACCCTCAGACTAGGTCGCTAGGGCTGTGTCGGATGCGAATATCCGCCTAATAATATGGCTAAATCCGGGGATCGGCGGTATATTCCGCGGATCTTCGGCGGATTTACATTTAATTTAAAAGAATTAAAGGAACTAGTTAGCCTAATTTGGGTAGACAATTTACTTTCGTAGTTTAGCGGTCGGATGCTCCGAAACCAAGATTTCACCACAGCGAAGATGCGTTCGTGAGAGAGACGCGAGGTGCGTGGTTGAACCCCCAAAGTCGCGTTGATGTGGATAACTGGAGAACATACGATGCTGCTCATATCTTTCCCCTATCAGCCGAGTCATGGTTCATCACGAATGGATTTTCTCGGTGGATTACACATAGAGACGAGAATGCGGGTGGGATAAACTCTTGTGAGAATGGATTACTGATGAGTTCCCACGTTCATGAGGAGGTTGACAACTACAGCTTCTCGGTCAATGTCGATGATGATGGACGATATTCTCAATGTAAATGGTCGGCAGCTTGACATCGTTTGTCTGAATCCGAATGTCGAGCGACATGTACCAGATGAACTTCTGACATGGCACTTCCGCCAAGCTGTTTTGGCTAACATGAGGGGCGTCGGAGAACCTATTTTTGAGTCAGATTTCCCTCCAGGGGCAGATATGCGGGCCGCAGCCTGCAGTGAGGATGGAGGCAGAACTTTTCACGCGGCTAAATAGGACATCCTTTAGCTTCGTGAAAAAGAGCTTGTAGCTAGACTGTTCCATAATGGTTGGGAACGACAGCTACTACTTGATTATACACGCGCAGAATACGTGGGGTTGAAACCAATCACAGAAGATTTCGAGTATTAAATAGCAATTTAATTCGATTTACAATATTAGTCTTCATATGGAACAATGTGACACTTGATCAATGCCATCAGGCTACTCGATCGGAACAATCACTCGACCAACTACATTGTTGACGTATGCAGTTTTTCCTCTGGAATCTCCTGAAGGATTCAAACATATGTCATCCTTCATCGATGACATAACGTCAATGTGCTTATTATACGCCGATTTGGGACCTCACGGTTATTTAATATAAGTCACTTTCACTTATCATTTAATCCCACAAAAGATAATATCTAGATGAACGAAAAAAAGAAAAATTAACCGATTGTAAAAACTCCCAGCCCATATGCAATTAGCACTAATACAACTGAAGCCCAAGTATGCACCAGTTATAAATATCACAATCATTTTCTATCATATATAGTGAAACTAAGCAACGACTTCACCGCTGCGAACCTCCTTTCCAGACTTCTTAATCTGGTTCAGGACAGCGTCGTAGGACACATTATCCTTCGTCTTGACGATCACTTTCTGGTCTTCTAGGGTAATCTTTATGTCATTCACACCTGTCCAAGAGCATTAGCGAAGATGTCCGTCAAAATAACGATTTACGAAAAATAATAGAACATACCGTCAAGCTTGCTCAGCACTCGATTAACGGCATTGGAGCAACCGGAGCATGACATGGCAACGTTGAACTGATATTCGTGCGAACTCATTTTTCAAGCCTGGTAAAGAACACTGTTTCAATCTAGGTGGATCGACAACAAATGAGACTGGTCTTTTGCGTCTTTGGACCTCGAGGAATGTAGCGGGGTTTATATGGTTTCTGGACTGGTTGATGCTTAGTAAGTGAGTGAGGGTTGTCATCGATGCTCCAGGGCAAGGGTTAATTGTTTAGCAGCAGGGGCAGAATCCACGCACCTGAGGGCAGAATCCTCGCATTTCGTTGCACTTATATGGGCTCACTAATTCAGACTATTGCGTGCTCAAATGCATTTTAATAATTTTATAGAGGCGGATAGGGAAAGTAGCGGCAGTCATTCGAATTCGGCTACTACTTTAGGCCCTCGAGGTTTGGTCAGCTCTGAATTATTTATACTTCAGAGTTACATTAGTTACTATAAACTAGATCTAATAGTTAATGCACAACATATCCCATATTCCCAAATTTACCAACTCCATGTGGTGACTAAAACCGATATTAACATAGTAGTACGTATAACAAAGCAACAACAAACTCGTCATTCCTTATAATAGTCTTCCAACGCCTTTACACACTCTGCAAGTGGTCAAGCCACCTAGCATCCCACCCAATGTGCTACCAAGTCCAAATTCATCTACCACTCCTCGACCTTTGCATGCGCCGCAGAGTACGCCACCTATGCTGGGATCACCGGGTCTTACAACTCTTCCCGGTGCCGGAGAGTTGTAGTAGTAACCAGACGGATAGGGAGAATACCAACGCGAGTTCACAGCCGGTGGCAGAGTATGCACATTTGCTGATTGCGGAGTCGCAAATCGTTCAAAGCATGCTCGACATGGATGACCGTTAACGTATTTATAACCGGTGTTGCCACACCTTTCACAACGATATCCAGGCGGATATACCAATCTCCCGTTAGCTGCCGGGATGTAACTGTTGTTATATTGTTCTCCCTGCGGGCGGCGAGGTGGCAATGGAGGCGCGTAATCCTGGTATGGCTGCTGGTAGTTTTGATACTGAGGTTTCGGATTCTGACTCTGTTGCGGTCGCGTATTCTGAGGTCGACGAGGAGGCGGAGGAGGCGGAGGAGGCGGCAGCGGCGAACCGACACTCCCCTGTTGTGGGTCTATGGTCGCAAAGGAGCTTGCGTCATCAGGTTCAAGAGAATACGGAGGCGGCGGGTCTGATGGCACTTGATCCGGATTCGTCGGAACAGAATTTGTCGTCGGTGTAACTGTCGACGGCCTTGATGTCATTGACTTTGGATAATAATAACAAATCCCCAATTACGCGAAGCTCGCAATTGTACAGATAAATGAACAGAGAAAAGTAATAGATCGGGAGACAAAGCGGAGAGAGGCGAGGGGCGACACTCCACGCCAAAAACTGTCTGACCAGACCCAACTACGTCATCTTGACAACCCCTATCCCTACGGGCCCTGGGCCTTGCATCGACAGGCTCACCTATTTTACACTATAGCACGAAGGTTAGGGTTATGTATTTGTGATATGTAATAGGCCACCAAAGTTCTGTGCACTTTTCATTGTAGAGATTTATGCCCTAACTCAGTCGCCACTAGATGCACTCACAGTAAAATTCATTCAAGTACGCGTTCATGCGCACTGGTTTTCTGCACGTGATATCACGTGAACGGCGGCGGCTTGCAAAAAAAGAGCAGTAGTGGGAGGAGCCATTTTATATACGCTGGGCCAAGCATCCTGCCTCATATAGATAGCCGGATTAGAATGATAGAACAAACACAAGATAAAGCGTGAAGCCCCAAAAACGAAAAAGACACAAATAATTATTACAATTCAGTGGCTCACTAGCGCAAGCCGTGACCATTAAGAGAGAATCTCGGTCATGTGGAGCTCTCGCCTGTTGGTTATAATATTTACCAACGGCATTTTGGACCTGTTCGCCTTACTTGAATCATAATGGATATCATCAAGGATAGCCACCTGGCAAATCGGCAAATCGTCATGTCCTAACGTATTCAAGGTCTAACTAGTACCCCGTCGAATACTACGGTGTTCTCCCAGAAGGCACTGCAGTCAGCAATGACGGACGAAACGAGAGGCCTCTATATCAGTGAAGAATACTGGTAACGAAAGAGGTGACTTAGACAACGTAGATAATGTAGAACTTGCAGAGATGTGGCCAGCGTATATTGCGTCGAAGATCGATGCCGAGATGTCACTTCGGATTTAGTTGGTATATTGGAAGTCGCGCAATTCTAACTCCCGATTTAACCTGTCTATAACATCATGAATGTGGCTGTGTGTCTGAAAATATGACAACCCTATCAGTCTTCTTTTATCTCTCCGTCAACCATCTTATTCGTCGGTTTAGATTCACCTAAACCAAAGGCCAAGCAAATGCCGAAAACCCAACCCAGAGATAAAGACCATAGCATAAACATGAAGCGTGCGAATAGAGTTAGGCGGGAGAAACACATGGGTCCAAAGAGCCCGATGTGGGCGGCTAGCAAGAGAGTGGTAGTCACAGGTCGGCCGGACAACGATGATACCAACTCAGCTAATATAACAACTTCAACTAACTTGCTCACTAATAATAACACCACCCCGAAGCCTAATATTATATTTTTGATATCGGCATCAGCTTCAGTTGCTTGCATGATCGAAGGGCCAAGAGAGAACGCGAGATTGGTGAACAGCATCCAGAGCAATGGATTAACAAAATCGATCCAAGTTGCCGGCTTGAAATTTCGCTGCGAAGGCAAACCATGTGTAGGTGCCGTGGGGGAATTGGCCATTATTTGAAGGAAAGGGATGGGTGTCTCGACTCGAGCCGAAAGATAATATGGCTCGAGGCAGATGGTAAATACTGCCAGACACTCATATTAGTTCTAAATAAGGGAGGGCTAGGGCTCAGGAGAGAAGCCCGGTTTGCGAGCGGTCCCGACCAGAACCCGTTTCAACTTCACTTCTTTCAGATTCTAGGAAGCTGGCATTTGGATACGGCAGCCTACCCATGGTGGAAATGACCTCAGGATTTTTCGCTATTTCGAACCAACCTCCAATAGTACATAATCGCTAGGATTCGGCCACGTTGTTATTATTATTGAATATGGCGATCGACAGCCAGAGTTTACCCTCAAGGTTTCAGCAGGATTCATACGAACTTGATGTGTTTCGCACGCCTTAAGCGAGCAGCAGGTATTTCTTTCGACTCGGACAAAATACACTCGTCTACAGCCAATCAACCCAAATCTTTGCCAATCTTTTACGGTCCGGCTGCTTTTGGCTCGTCTCAAATAGCCACTCTGTCCGCTGGATGGCGCTCGTACACAGTTCTTCGCCAGGGCGTCCCTTCCGCAAGCCTATCCATGCGTGCAGCCACTCCTCGTTGGCATCAGAGAAGTGGGCATATAGACTTCGAGGCAGTCAGACACCTCCCTGGGGCCACTCAACATGTCGTTGTGTCAAAAGCCATGCCCTGCCTAAAGGCGCCTCACATTGAGAATCATGCGTTCTTTCGAAAAAGCAAGAACAGATATCCCGCAACAAGCGACGCCAGTCTTGAGCAGAAGATCTCGAATATCTTCAGATCCAGAAAATTGAGCACCCTGTCGTCTGTCAGGACAAGGACCTTAACCGTATATGACGCGCTAGGGCCCCTAACTGACCACCGTTGGTCAGACCACTACATATTATGTGTTCAATGCCCATCTGGGCGACGAGACGGCTTATGTCACGGCTGTGGACTGGACCTTCGCGTGGTCAATCGCCCTGAAAACTAAAGAGGGATCAACCGGAAATTCAATTGTAGTGTTTCTGACAATTAAGAAGCTCACATGCTTCTACATTTGCAGGCATAACCAAGGACTTCATCGACACCAATTCAAGAACTTCAAAGAATACGTCAACTGTTTTCCACTGAATGACATTGTCTACTTCCAACGAAACCACCGTCGAGAAGACTCGCCTGGCTGGTCCTAATGATTGGGAAGCCTGGAATCGAGCATTCCAAATTCGAGCAATGTCAAGCCCATATGGCAAAACATTGATCCGGATCAGGCGAAGACTGAACGGGATGCGCCAATCAGAGCATTTCCCAGGCACTGGGTGCCTATATAATAACTAAAGTCTTGTGCTATGAGACATTTATAAACGGACGGCTTCCAGAATGTCTGACTGATATGGATCCAGGTTCACTTGACAGGCGCGACATCAGAAGCTTTAGTAGATGGCTGACTGTACAGAAATTAGGAATGTCCGTCAACAACATTGCAATGCTGATTTATAATTGGACGCAATTAGAGATGGTTAAGGACCTTGGAACTAATAAGGCGGCTCAGGCTCCTTGCCCCTGCGGTGCCGTCGACGACGACAAGGGTAGCCTGGTTACACATCAGCGACCGACGAACAAAATGTGCCTTCGAAATCCCAAACGAATGCGCACAGCCGAGCCGGTTGTTGAGGAGCCAACAAAAAGGGTCACCGTCAAAGTCAACATCGATACCATGCTCAATTGCGACACTGACTTCGGAATGACAGAACAAGCCAATGGATGACAACTGCGCCCGTAGCTGAACTCAGCCAGAGCAGTCCGCAGATCAGCCGCACAGCCGAACCAGATATTCTGCAGCAAGGTCGGCAAAAGCCGAGAACAGATTCCACTATGGCGGCAGAGTCAAGTAAGCACAGAACAGTATGGAGGAGTCGACTAACCTGAAGGGCGAAAAATACAGCTATTGGAAGCTAGTCAGTGACGCAAACCTCCTCATGCGGACTTTGGACGCCAATGGTTGCAATCGCTGAATGTAATCCAGGGTGATTTCGATGGCTGCCCAATTTGTTTAGTAGGGGATTGACGACGATGGCCCAGGGCAAGACTGTTCACAACATGACATGCTTCGCAGCCAATATCATGGAACGGATAGTTCGCGCAAGTCGCACCAGGGATTGACACATTGGCATACAGCGTGCTCTAAAATTATCTTGGTTGAATATCTTAAATCATGTAAAAATAATGTGAGAGAAATTAGGATTGAAAATATGATGTCAATAGCAAATATGAGACAGATTTAAAATAAGAACTAGGTTGAACATTGCGGAAATTGGCGGAAGTCATGTAGACGCAATTAATTTGAATAATTAATATTGACTGGTTGAGCGAAGAGGTGGAGTGGAGGATGGACTGACGTTGACGTGGGGTGTTCGGAGGTTTGAAGTTGGGAGAAAATGGTCGGAAGCGCAACAATAAAACAGACCAGACCCGAACTCTTAGGCTAAGGCCCTTTAATTCTCTCGATTCCAGCTTTATAGATCTTGGCAACCACCCTGCTTTAACGAGGTCGTGCGCGTCTCATAACTTAACGAGAAGGGCCTGAGGCAGTGTGTGATTTCCCCATCGTCAGGGAGTTTGTTGGACTCATCGTTACCGTATGTTTACCAGAACTGACGCCAAAGTAAAGTGAACCATAAATTATAGCTTCTATCCAGAGATATAAATTTCTAAACATATGCAAAATAGCTCGAACCAAAGAAGCTGAAACCAATTGGATGGTACCAACCAAAAAAAATGCCAACACCAGCCGCTCAAACATCCCCCAACCAACATTAAGTCGACATTAAAATCAACCCTTAAATAATGGGAACAGCAAACAATAGTTCCCCGAAATGCATAAAATGTTATATAACTCGCTTTGGTAGAGCTACTTGGTCATCCCCGCATTTGCGTCGAATGCCATCACAAACCGCCTCTGCGCTAGCAACACATCCTTCCAACAGTACGAGGCCATCCCACATCCAGCTTCCTGTCACCCAAACGTTGTGCTGTCCTTGTTTTCTCCGCATCTTGGCGACAGCGTCAACGAGCCCATTTGTCCTGACGACTCTTTCGAAAACACTCTCAGAAATAACTTTGCTCTTTGAAATTCTGCCCCCGTAGTCTTCGCCACCGTCACCGTTTAGTGAGGCAGGACTTGTTGTTTGATAAATGCCGGGGAACAGGACATGAGTTGCCTCGGTGCCGTCGCTAGTCTTGAGCAGATTAAGATCTCGAATATCTTCAGACTTAAGAAAATTGAGCACCCTGTCGTCTGTATGGACAAGGACCTTGACCGTGTTCGCCTCGACATGGCGAAATACGGGAACCAGCGGTCGATGAAGTTCACAAACCCTAGACGGAGCGGTCGCTAAAATGACGTGCGTAAAATGATGGTAATCCTCGTCAAGGGTTCGAATTGTCCAAGTAGTGCCTTCCGAAAGCATTGCCTTGACAGCCACACCAAGGTGAATGTTGTCTTTTGCCAACGGCGCGGTAAGGGCTGCAACGGCTGATCGGCTATTGTTCGATAGTAAGTAATGAGCCTGTCCAAAAGTTTTTCTCTTGTAATCGATTATATCCGCTGCGGGGGAATTTCGTATAGTGTCAGCATCGCACGTCGACATTGCACTAAACAAAGTAACCACGAATCTGTCGATGAACCAGGCCGGAATGTGCCATCGCCGAGCAAATTCCTGCAACGACTCAATCTCCCGATTACAATCTTCGATAGAGCTCTCATCGTCCGTACCCAACGTTCCATACCCATTTCCGAACAGCTTCTTACGCGGAGCTTCGTAGCGCGCATGACTAACCTCATTCTCACACGAAACACTGCCTTTCGGGGTTGACAAGGCGGCTATTAATGAGAAGTATATGTACCAAAAGACGACCGCAACAAAATCCGAAGTCCACTTTAATCTACTTTGCAGGGACGGCTTACCTCCTTGTCGAAAACTACCTGCCCGTCCACCATGCAAGAAGTAAGTCCTCGCGTCACCGGATTCTTCTGCCAACTCAGAAAACGAGTATGTAAACTTGGCGTCGTGAAATTGAAGACCGAGTGACTTGTAAAGCGATATAATGCGCTTGTAATACCCACCTGCGAACGAGCGCATGGGCACGTCTATCCTCCGCTCGATACCATTTCCGTCCGTCGCCGTAACTGACGACGAGTCGAAGCCGATGCTTGAATTCTAACCTTGTTAGAATACAAATTGAAAACAAAAAAAAGGCTACTTTTATCACTGATTGCGTTACCTCGTCAAATAAATGCACATTATATTGAACACGCGGGTTACTGGCAGTGGATAAATAATAGGCACTGGCAAGACCAGCAAGGCCAGTTCCGATAACCGCAACTTTAACCACGCGAGCAGAAGCCAGGTCTCCTTCCGATGAATCAGTTGATTCGGCGGAGATAGTTGACGACTTGTCCGACATTATCCAAAGCTGTTTCCGACAAACTAAAGCTAGGTGGGTGCACGAGAACGAGCGACTTTTAATCGAATATTGTATATAACCTACCGTTGAAGCTTGGGTTCAGTTATATCGGCATTCTCGAGCAAATATTCGTTCAATGCTCCACACTTATTGTCAGCAGTAAGTGTAATGCGAACTGCAACCGCTTTTTGTGTCGGCGAGTGGGTTGCGCCGATGAGGGGAATCCAGTTGCTGTTGGAAACAATAATGTCTTCGGTCGGATGACCCTGGGCCAGCCAACAAAGGTTAAGGTTCGTTTAAAGTTAACACGAACCACATTCAACTTGACGTCAACCAACCACTCGCATTGTGTCTTGTGTCTTCACTCGAATGGTTTGCCATATGCCTCATGTAACTCGGCCATTTACTTGCAATGGTGGCTCTTTGGAGACTGAACACTTTGGGTCGCAGTGGTAACTTGAGGGTCGTGGAGAGAGACCTAGATATATCGCGTCGATCACTGCAGTTCTGTTGGAGTTCACGATATGAACCCGGGGGTCACCCAGGGACCCATCAACTGATAACCGACTGGTCCAGTCGACTGCCATCCGGGTTCGATGTTGTCGACGATCGCCCTCATGCATTGTGAAAGCTTTCCACGAGGAACGGGTAGAAGCGAGGTCGCGGGCTAGGCAGAGGCGGGTCGAAGCGGTGTCTCCGTGTCTCGTCCAGTAGAGGTGCAAGCAGCAGAAGGAATGGAGTTTTTATAGTGTTCCATGTCAATAATCTGTAGTTTAATCATTGAAAGTCGAGTTTTTGAAGAGGCAAAGTACGCAAAATGCGTACGCTTTTTTCGTAGTCACGTGACCAATGTTGCCTATAAAGGAAAGGGTTGGGCATAGGATAAAGCTACATAACCCTGGGGGGTGTAGCTTTAGTAATGGACGGTGTAGCTTTATCCTAGGCCGTTGCTTTATACGAACACAATTTTCTCTATTCGCATTCACATTCGCAATTCGCAGAATAAACATTTATGCGCAGCGAATATAATGTCAGCAGCGAATGCGAATGCGAATAATATTCGCATATTCGCAGGACCAGGGGATTAGATCTAGCTTTGCTATACTGAGCCTATCTTCAAGTTTCCGCAGGGTTCTCAAAATCCCAGGTGTTCAAACCCTGAGACCCTAGTAATACACAGTTGTTATTTCAACAGGCTATTTCAACCTATTCAGTATATCTAAGAGCAGTATTTCCGTATATCATCCGTGAGGCAGATCTTTTGTTTATATATCAGCGAGCATATCCCTGGAGGGTGAGTGTAATACTTTAACTTCGCCCTTTCGACTCGTGAACGAATGATAAAATAGTATCGATATTTGCTTGATGTCGCTTGGGCCGTGACCCACGCTTGGACGTTGTTATGTCGCAGTGCAGCGGCAATTTCCTCGGGCGGCGAAAGCAAATCTGACGAGATGTGTTGCAAATTCCCCGTCCTCACCATCGGAAGTCGACGAGATATGGCATACACATTTTCCCATCGCTCTGGAGACTCGCCTAGGACTTCGATCATGTGCTGGCCTGAAATTCCACTTGCCCCTGCCACAATGGCCCTCAGGCCTTTTGTATTTGGAGGAATGATGGGAAGGCCATGGTAAATACCCTTCGACTGTATGATCAGAGCTCGGGGTGAAGACATATTAGTCAGTTCCGGGTTGAGGCAATCAACAATTTGCCGTTAATGCTGCAGATCAGAGAGTTTGGTGTATTCTATGGTGGCACTACCGCATTTTATGTATACTGGCTATGAGGGCTTTCATCCGTCAGAATGCTCGACAGAGGAATTGGTGAGCCGATAGCACGTCTGCGGGGCGTGGTAAACTGTGTAATCACCCATAACTCGTTAGTTCCCATGTAGGTCTTGTGCTTTGCCCGGAGGAATATGATGACATCCATGTGCCAAGGTACGGAGTTACTATTAACATTACTAGTTCTGATCATGATAATAGATTTCGACTTGGTACACCTACGGAGCGTGGTCGTTTGTAATCACCCATAACTAGTTATTTATAAGTAAGCCCCTTCTTGAATGTGTTCACTAATCACAACTGCAACGCATGCATTTCCTTTCTTGCTTACCAATCCTGTCCATAAAATACACTGGGAAGCTAATACAGAATACGGAATATATCGTATTTGTTGCCTGTATCAATAATTCAGTCTAGTATACAATGTTTGCGTTATTAACGAATACTACATCCAAAGTTCAATCGCTGTAAATTAAATCTCTAGATTCACACGAGGTACGATACTGTTGCTCTCTTCGTGTGTATTGAGACCCATGATATTCGGCTCGCTTCATAGTGCACAGGCGTGGTATACCACTCAAAGTACTTGATTTGCAGCTACCGCAATAAGTTAAACCCCACTGTGCTCTGAAAACGAAGTAGCGCATGATCACTCAATATAAGATAATGGCGATTTGTAATCATGAGGACTTGAATTATCCGACATCATCCGATTACAGTTCGTGACTTCTGGCTTTAAAATAGCACAAGCCATATATATTGTACTAGTTGCTTCGTCGAGTCGAAACACCTTCTTCGATCCATTCTTGAATTAACTCGTGCCTGCTGTTGAGGATAACCCTCGACCTCGCTATATCATTTGCCAGGCAAGCTTGGTATTCAATAGGTCACGATGGCTCCACCCTTTGATGTATCCATATTCCCTGAGGGTACATTTACTTTACATGGCTCTGTCGGTGTCTCTGGTCTCTTCATTATGGCCACGTATTAGTGACTAACGAGTGTACCCTAGCTTAGAGCCAAGCCTGGACGTGGGGATGAACTCGAGACGCTCCTTCGGAAAATTGTGGGCATCATCCCTTCTGAACATGGGGTATTGACATACCAGGTCGCTCGGGACAAGGAAGATCCTTTACGTTTTCTTATATTCGAAACATATACCGGCCGTGCAGCATTTTCATCACATCTTGAAACGCAGCAGTTCAAAGATTTCTGGAACGCAGGGGTTCTGGATGGGGCATTGAAGCCAAGTTTCTTTGAGGCTTTAACGCCACTATAAATGCTCCCACTAGATGGATACACAATGTCGCTATTATTCTATGTCGTCAATCTCCACTCAATTATTCTGGGAATTGCTGGTGTGCTTTAAATATCGTCACGTTTCTTAGTGTTGAATGTGGGCAAATTTACAGTGTAACCCCAAATGATAAATTTAGAGCATCCTTTCAATGGCTGCTGCGTCCTCTCAAGCCTGTGGCCATAACTTTGAAATGGTATCGCGGAAAATAACCAATGATCGTAGTTGTAGAATGCACGGGAAATTAGAAAAGCGCATTAGCCACTCCTCGATTATGTTGAGTCGGTGCGAACCTATGGTAGATACAAAATAGAGTATGCCACAGTAAATAACAGGTATAACTTACTAGTTATCGACATAAAGGAGAATAATGTGGAATGGCGAGGTAGTATTCTCGGATAAATATGATACAATTCTGTGGTTCGGGCTGCCTGCTGAAATCCTACTCACTTCGTATCCGCAATCCTGTACAAGTACTTTAGACCGCTATTCTTGCCCTCTTTCAGAGCTCTGAGGCCTTGTTCAAGCCCACCTAGTCCCCCTCGGAGCACCCGCGATGGATGGGGACTAATCAAATCGTTTGCCAGGGCGTACTCAAGGTAGCGGTACAACACAAAGCCAGTTTCCCGGTTGGTAATAGATTCTCTCTTGCCGGCTTTCTGATCTTCGGTAAGAGGTTCCCACAGCTGTGGAGCAAATGCAAGACTTCTTTCGACACCCAAGGGGATGTCGATTCACTTGTCCTGCTTCAAAACCGTGCCTAGTATCCCATCAATAGGTTCAATAACACAACCCAAGAGGTTGATAGTTTCAGGTGTGCTTATGGATTTCAAAGGCGTTTCAGAAGAAAATACGTGTGAAATACGTGGGGAATATGTGTGAAATTAGTGACGGCAATCCCCACACCCTAAATCCAAAACGGGCCGTTAGTCTGTGGTATCCGCGGATATCCGTGGATATATCCATGGATATGACTAATCAGTTTGGTCTTAAATCCGTATCCATATCCGTATCCGTATATATCAGTATTCGCCGCATCCATGACGGATATCCACGCAGAAAGGGTTCAGGCTGGAGTCCAGGATTAGTAATTCTACTTTATACCTTAAGACCCATCTTTGCAGTGCTCTTGCTCCCTCCGTATGCTTTGTAATCTACGCCACAATCCAACAGCATAGTCGTTGGCAATATACATTTGTCGTGACGGTGGTGACGATTAAGTGATGTATATATATAGAGGTTTGCACGTCACTTTTGATAATTTTGTATGCAGCCTAGCTTCTTTCAGTCGTTATTCGGTCGTTATCAATCTATATTAATCTATACTATATCAGCAAAATGCCTACCAACATTCTTATAACTGGATCTAATCGGGGTTTGTTGTACCAGTCAATTTCAGGAGACTTAGGTATACATGCTGACCGGAGATTGTTAATGAGTAGGTATTGGACGTGGTCTCCTCGAGGCATTCGTTTCTAAGCTAAACATCACTGTCATTGCTGGTGTCCGCGATGTTACAAGCTCTGAGGAGAGCCTGAGCTCAGTCAAGGTTGGCGTCGGAAGCAAGATCATCACTGTGAAACTGGACTCGGCTGACAAGACTGGCGCAAAGGTCGCAGTCGAGGAGCTGAAGACAAAACATGGCATAACTCATCTTGACATGGTCATTGCTAATGCTGGCATCGCTAAATACTGGGGTACCGTTTTGGACACACCTTCTGAGGAGTTTGTTGACCATTACAATGTCAACACCCTTGGTCCAGTACTCCTTTTCCAGGCGACCTGGTCATTACTGGATCGTGTTACATCGCCGAAATTTGTCGTGATCACATCCCTGCTGGGTAGCATTACTGAGATCGATAATTTTCCTCTCCCGAATGCTGCATATGCGTCTTCCAAAGCAGCAATCAACTTTATTGCGCGCAAGCTGCATTTCGAGCATGAAAAGCTTCTTGTCATAACAATCAATCCGGGGTGTGTGGGACAAAATCATAGCATTTTTGTATCTCAAGAGTAAAGTTAATCCATTCTAGATGGGTTCAGACAGATATGGGCAATGCCGGTGCTGCTGCTAATGGCTTAGCAGAGGCTCCGGTTACGCTACAGGACAGTGTTACCGGTATTGTCTCTAAGGTATGTGCCGCATGAGTTCTCTTCCAGTAATATGCAGTATTGTAAGCGACGGCACACTAAAATTACACATTTATAGATCGAAGGTGTCACCTCCGCGACGTCGGGATCTTTCTTCTCCTACGATCAGATCGAGATTCCCTGGTAGTTGTGAGAAGGTCCATTGCAAAGACGGTTCTTCAAACGGACTCTCCTTGCCAGTTGCTATTGTTAGACTACCAGATTGTACTTTATCCGTATCCGTATCCGTATCCGTCTAATGTCTATCCGTATCCGCAATTTTTCACGGATATCCGCGGATATATCCGTTATCCGTGTATCCGTGCCGATCCCTAAGCAAGAATAAAAAATAGGATAGGGGTGTTTGGCAGAATACAATACAAATTATAGGGCTAGTTTACACAAGATGAATCAAAACAAGAACAAATATATCAATAGAAAACCCTTTTTACAAAAACAACACAGAAACCTCCAATTCATAACTAGTTATACAATTCATTGCAACCATTTCCTTTCGATTGCTCCTTTCAAAAAATATGAAATTAAAAAAATAAAAATCCTACACCATCCTAACAATCTATCCTTGGTGCTCGGTGCCTCGAAGCGCTTGCTCCAAAGCACCCATCATTCTAGTCTGCTGCTCGACCAGTGTTCGAAGCAAGCTGGTCTGGGCGGCCTGCTCCGTTAACATCTGTCTCTCAAAATTACCTCCGATGCGTGCACGACGTCTACCCGTGGCCGCCGCGCCAAGTAGTTCCGCTTCAGCTTCGTCCAGCTCCTCGTCTGACCCGCTAACGTCGTGCATTGCGTCAGCAAGCGTACGCAGTAAAGTCTCCGCACGATTGCGCTTTTTGCGACCATTTGTCGGGGTAGCTTGGCTTCCTGCCGTAGACGTGCGAGAGCGTCTGCGTTTGTTGGTGGACGCAGCCGTGCGTGAAGTATTTGGGGAATCAGATTCAGAAACTTCACTAACGTCTTCGTCACCGCTGCGACGGGACGGTCGGGTTCCGTTACGACGGAGAAGAGATTGCGGCATTAATATTGCGACAGTATTGTACACGGACTTACTTAACCAAGTCTATTAAACTCATTAGCAACTTGTACGAAAAATTCGGCAACACGCAAACAAAAAAAATACCCTGTTCTTTCCGAGAACCCGGCGATGGTCTGAGGGACTCATGTCCCACCAAGGTTTCTTGTTCGTTGTGATAGCCGTGCCGATAGCAGATCGCTCACGATTGATTCGGTCCTCCTCGTAGTCGGTGATAAATTTATAGCTAGAAACAAGCCCGTATAACTTGTCGTATACCGCCTTTGGAGGCCGTCGGATGTTCTGGTCTACTACTTCACTGTCGTCTGCCGCATGCGATTGTTGATGCTGATGCTGTTGCAGCATCTGGTCTTGTCGTGCACAGAATGCAGTGTACGTATCCTCAACCAGATCGTCAAGCGGAAGAAACTCCGCATCCGTTCCTCGAGCAGACCTGATGTCATGATGGGCTTGAAGTAATGCAATCAATTCCTCGTCGCTCCAGTGTTTCAGCTTGTTAGTGGTGGTGGGAGGTGGCATGGGAGTTGGATCCTGCATTATATAGGTTGGAGCGGCCGCGGACATGAAGGAAGAAGAAGACGGGCCGCCGGAGAGCGAATCGGCAGACATCCAGGAATATCGCGAATCGGCACCGTTTGTTCCACTAGCATTGCCATCTCTCTGATCATCACCGTAAGGATAGCTGTTCGCATTAGGGTTGGCAGCAGCAGCGGCCAGAGCAGCGATGTCGTGCGCACTTGCAGGAGCGGTGGTTTTGAAAATATTATGAGTCCGAATGAGGTGACGAATCAAGTTCTTCGTGCCCTGGATGTACTTGTACTGGGCATTGCATTTTCCTCCGCTCCCACTCGCGTCATCCTGACTACCTACCGAGCTGGCTGGTCTATCGCCCGACGGGTTTACTCCAACAACTTCTCGCATAAAATCCGTCGACCGGCGTGGACGGTGCTGACCATGTACGCCGCCACCGCCGCCGCCATTGACATCGACATCTTCTTCGTCGTCATCTTCGTCAACATCAACCATGTCTTTCCGTCCGATTTTTACTTTGCCGCTGCCGGGAGAGGCGCTTGGTAATTGGCAGACCGCGTACATAATGCCATCCTGACCGGGGATTTTAGAAAAATAGTTCCACACCCACGACTGCTGAGTTTTCTTTTTGCCAGAGCCGCTGCCGCTGTCAGTAACGGCCATGTCGGCAACAGACGAGGCGGTTCGTTGCTGCTGTTGCTGCTGGGAAGGTCCGCTATTGTACGGCGTCTGGGCAGTCGGAGGAGGCGGCGGATGATGTAAGGGATGGGTCAGAATGGGAATGTGCTGTTGCTGTTGTTGCTGGTGGAGCGGCAACTGCTGGTGCTGGTGCTGATGTTGGTGATGATGATGCTGGACCTGCTGGACCGCCTGTGTCTGCTGCTGTTGGGGAGGGGCCAGTTGATGCGGATGCTGCTGCAGCTGGGGATGTTGCGGTTGCGTTGGCTGCGGTTGCGGAGGATGGTTGAGCAGCTGGTGGTGCAGGTGCGGACGCGAGTAGCTCATCGCGTCGTCGACTCGTGTCGTGCTGTGTTTGTTTTGTGGTGCGCGCGAGCAATTGACTTTTCGCGACCGCGATGCGATGCGATGAGATGGTCCGATGGGGCGGTGACTGATGCTGGGTCGGGTCGGGTGCGGGAAGACGATCCAGTTCTGGGCGGTGGGGAATTTTTTTTGCCTGCGCTTCCCCGCCGCTGGGTTGGGTGAATAAATACCCTAACCTCGCCACAACGTCACTCCACTGGTCTTATCACAATATTGAAGCATAGGTTTATTTATTTTTTGGCCCAACTAATGTTTTATGTCTCTAATATTCCACAAGCATCTGTCTGACCGCCTTAACTGTCATTACTTCTAATGCGACTGTCAATTTGCAAGGCGGGGGCAGAGCAAACAGGCCAAAAAGGACATAACCAGTAGTAGTCCATATCTTATCTAACCTCTTCAAACACCCAAAAAAGCACAAAAACTTGCCGGACCGCTCAACTTAGAATTGTCGGCAATCAATCAGGGCACGTTGTTGGAATAATGCATTCGTTGCAGTTATTTAACCTCGATGTACGTCATGTGTCAATAACGTGCCATATCGAGAGCAAGATCGTCAACGCTGTTGATCGAGAACCGAACCGAACCGACTCAACCAAAATCAATCCCCCCAAAAATTGATCACCGTCATGGTAGGTTTCGTCCGTTCGGCAGTGAGCGGAGGTATCCTGTGCCCATAATTCCATATTCCTCGTCTGCAAGCTTTTAACTACAGTTTTGGACCGGCGACTCCGAAGATGGCATATATGACGCTAACTGCCATCCAGCCTCGTGATCCCGGATCCTGTTGCCGTGGAAGATGACGTTGCATCTGACTATATATAATATTATCCCATAGTCTTCCTCGAAGTTTTTTTTCTTCAACTGATCTAATCCAGCCGAAATGCCTCGTGCAGACAGAGCCCAGACTCAGCGAACTGCTGTACTTATATCCTTTATAGTCTCAATCGTGATTACTTTCTTCTATCTCGCTGGCCGTGGCGTAACTAAAGACGATCATAATGCTGTCTTTCATCTAGATCACACGCCATTCACGCCTAACTTCTTTTTCTTGCTCCTGTTCTGGGCTGCTCTCTACCTGGCTCAGGTCGTCTACATGCACCAGCTATTCGCAGGTAGCGAGGATACCAGAAAGCCCGCCGAAGAAGTCGGCTGGTTTGTCACAGTGTAAGCGGAAGAGATTGTGTTATTCTGCTCCCATGTCCAGGTAATAACAAATACCAGGTTCAACACTCTGCACTTCATCTGGCTGCTCTTCATTGCCCATGGCCACTTCGCTGTCGCCTTAATCATTGCGATTGTCAATTTCTTGTTCATGAGTAGCTTATACTGGCAGAAGCGGACCCACACCATCAATCCGCCGACAAAATGGCTTACGATCCATATTGGTGCGGTCGCCATGCCCTTCGCATGGACCCTCTTTGTCCTCTTCTGGTCCGGTGCGGTTACCGTGCACAGCGATAACGTCGTTGCGCACGTTTTCGCATACATCTTCATTTGGCCCCTTCTCATTATTCCCACAGTCGCCTTGCTCGTCTTTGCCGACTGGAGTTTCGGATATGCATCCGCGTTCCTGATGTGGGGCTTGGGCGTTGGCCAATTCATGGACATGAAGTTGGCACTCCAGTGGATCTTTGCCTTTGTCATCGCCGCAATCCTCACGATTGAGTCGGCCCTTACAATGTTTGCAACCGGATTTAGTGGCCTGGCCCACCCCACTGCCAGTGGCTTCGACGAAGTCTTAGAAAACGTCCGCGAGGGTCACGAGGACGCTCCGCTGATGGAGGCTTGATGTGCGGCGCACTATGCCGGAGAAATGTGTAAGATAAGTCAGTCAAATTGTTTTGATTTACAGATTGGACCGTATAGTCCAATCGGGAGTCTGTAATTTGTTTGCCAGTGGAAAGCAAACTCGTAATATAGGGATTATGGTTCCTCATCTCAGATTAGGGATTTTATTGCAATACATATTTCCAAACCAACAATCAAAGTACTCCAAACTGCCACAGAGATTTGTCAAACTATGCAATAACGACAAAAAATAAATCAGTGTCCTCCTGCTGCTGCTATCTAGATCATCATCGTGTAGCCGTACCCAAAGAAAATTGTCAAGATCAGACTAGATATTACGATCACACCACCGAGGAATTTTGCACGTCTTCTCACACCCGTTTGTTTGTTTTTCGGCCTCTTCTGAAGAACTAGACTGCCATCCAGCTCAACACGGACAATAACCCACCCTTGCTTGGCGAGCTCTGTTACCCGACGTATATCCCGTCTTGACGATTTGACAAGCGCCTTAGTGAAATAGTCCGGATCCTGGGACAACTGTTTTGCGGATCCGGCAGCCGTCCTCTTGCGGATTTCGTCCATCGCTGGCGTTATAATGAGAGAATCGACACTTGTATCGGTGACAACGGGTTTCCCCTGAACCTCACTAGTATTCTCGTCAATCACTGTCCTATTTCTGCGGTTGCCCAGCTGATAAAAGTCATCTTGGTCGCTCGCAGAGGTGAGCTTGGGGCTATCTGACAGAGAGCGGCTATCCATATTTAGCTTAGCAAGCTGCTGCTGCATCTTGCTCACGGACTCTTTCAAGCCTTCAATTTCTGGTCCATAATTCGGATTATTCTTAAGTATTGCTATGTCATTATCCAAACATTTAATTTCGTAATCATGATCCGATCGCAACGAATCTAGTTTGTTCTCAAGACTTCTTTGGTCGCTGACAACAAAATCTAATTTTTCTTGCAAATCCTGGTTGCTGATAACAGACTCCTGCGACTTCTCGGGCTGTCCTGCAGTATGCTCAGCCAGAGGCTCAAACTTTAGCTGATTCATGAATTCCTCCCCATTCCGTCTCCGTGCATATCCACTCGTCGTGACGGGATTTTCCTCAAACCGTTGGGCTTCTTGGTCACACGCCATGTCGAGTGCTTCGCTTTCTGACGTCGCCGATTGCTCTGTAGGGCTGATAGGCACTTTGGACCTAGGCATCTCGCCGTCAATTGCGTCTGAGACTTTTTGCGGCATCACCAAATCGGTTTCTTCAACAATATCCTTGCACTCAGGGTTTGCGCTCGATTGACTAGCTATTTCAGATGCAACCGAATCATCGCCTTTCGACACGGCTATTGATTCAGATCGCCGCTCACTACTACGATTCGCTTCCAACGTCCCGTCTGTGGATTCGTGTACCTGCGCAACTTCCTCTTTAGCCTTCTTCGCATCACGGACCTTGGCGAGATAGAGTGGACCTCCGGCTAATGTAACGTCGTCATATGTCGACGGCGGCGATGTTGTAGGATGTCGGCCCCGCTCTCCGGTAGATGCCAAATTGTCGTGGGCAGTGACGTCCCTATTCGAGTAAGGCACTAGCTCGGACTTGATAATCGGCGCCATGTTCTTCATCACTGCATTAATGGAGCGACGGTCAATGTCAAACAAGTCGTTAATAAACTTCTCAACAAGCATATTACCACGATCAAGCCGTCGGTCGGATGCAAGTAACTCTCCATAGTATTGCTTCAACGTAGATGCAGGCACCTGTCCGGATGCCCTATCAAACTGTCTCACAGCTGTCGTCCTCGTAGTAATTACAGGAATCTGAGATTCGTCAAAAGCCTTCTGATTGTTTACTTGTGTGTCTCGTTTGGTGCCTTGGCGCTCTCTACTTTTAAGTAGAGAGCTGGCAAGAACATAATCTGTCATGTAGTCGCTCTCAAAGGAGATCAAGTTACGAAAAGTTCTGGGTTGTCGACTGCGAGCTAGAAAAGAGCATTTAGCAACGTTGGACAGTGTCAACCACCGCCATTGACGTAGCACACCTTTCTGTGAAACCTGATCAGTCGCCTTGGTGAATACATTTCCATCAACATATTTGGAAGTCTGAATTACAAATTAGCATTCACAAATGCTTTATGAGTAAGTCACGAGACTAACCCCATTTGTCCGCCAAATGAATTGCATTGTCCGCACCCGCATATCAGCATTCTCATCTTTCGATCTTTTCCAAATGTACCGATGCCATTCACTATCCAATAATCTGTGACGAATCCATGGCAGCCCAAAGTGATAACTGCGACTCGGACACGTAATCGCGTCGCTCCCTGCCAAACGTCGTCTTGCAATGGGTAATACGCATGATCTCAAAGCAACGCACGAGTCTTGTAATGCGGAAGCCGGTAGCAATAACATATTCTGCAGCATATTCGTGCGCCTTAACAGCATGCCCCCTTATCCTTCAGAATTGAGGATGACAAACAATGCTACTACTTATTTAATGTCAGATGAGACGATCCTGCGGCTCAAATTAATATGAGTTAGAGCTAATTGTGATATTGTTGCGAGAATTGTGCATCTTTTGCAGCACTGTTTTGAGAGACGTGCGAAATTTGGGACCAAAGTTGCTAAGCCGCACAAACCTAGCAACTGCAAATCTCAATTTCGATCTATACGGATTGTACAATATATATGAAAACAAGTGTCGACACGCATACATCGTATATTAAATACCCACCAGTTAGCGCCAGTAACCTACAAGTTTCTTAGAATACATATTCACAGGACTCAGAACGAAAAAGCTACAAATGTTTCACAAATTGTCCTCGTAAACAACTATCATATACACTCTCGGAACCAAAAGGAAAATCAAATATTAAGATTCTCCATTTGCTGAACAATAGTCCAAGTCCCATCTTCCCGCTGCGCCATCTTATGTTTCGGGATGGCGGGGGTCTGTTCGTTTTGATCAGTGGAGCCATTCTGGTCAGCTGCTTGGTGCGACTTCCGTCCGACCAATGGCGAGCTAACCTTTGATGTGTTCCCCGATGCTCGTTGAGTGTGACTATACACTGGCGTGCTCTTTCGATCCCTAAGAATCATTCGTCCGATCGGAGTTCCGCTAATGATGCCGCTGGATTGTTGATTCTTTGGAGTCGACGAGGCAGATGAAGGCGGAGATGATGGAACTGAAGATCCGGCAGGTCTAAAACTTCGTCCTAACCTGATAGCCTCGACAACCCAGTTTTCATTCACTGGCACTTGTTTTGGTGCAGCCCATCGAGGCTTACATCCCTTTTCTAGCTGTCGAACGACGGCTGACGTGGCATACTCATCCGTCCATCTATGGCCTTGCAGTCCAAGCAGATGCGACATCACTCCAC
Source organism: Lipomyces sp. NRRL Y-11553 (assembly GCA_003705905.2). Lineage (NCBI taxonomy): Eukaryota > Fungi > Ascomycota > Lipomycetes > Lipomycetales > Lipomycetaceae > Lipomyces > Lipomyces sp. NRRL Y-11553. The sequence continues at coordinate 8,554 of PPJW02000054.1, read as the reverse complement.
TCGCAATTGCAGCATCAGAATATCCGCCTTCAAGCAACGAAATGACTCTACCATCACAGAATCTATTTGCCAGTTTCACTGCGTCTCGTGTGAACCTTGCATAAAACGAGGTCGGTACATTTACGTCATGACGTTGCATTCCCTTGTCTTCAAACTCGGATCCATCAAATCCCGCTGACAGGAATATGCCAGCTTTGTATTCTTTCTTGCCGTCCAAAACAGGAGCTCTAACGTGGCCGGCACGCAAGAACTGGTTCGCACGTTCGAAGAGTACAGAATAGCGGCTTCTGTATAATTCTTCAAATTCCTCTGGAGTGACGTATGGCTCCATATGCACATTCCAAATACACAGATCATGTGCCATGACGCACGTCGACGCATTCTTTATTTGTTCAGCGGTGGCATATCCTACCTCGGTAGGAAACGAATTAATATCGTGCAGGGAGAAGTACCCTATCTTTGGCCCAGCCATTGCTTTAGGCTCATTGGACGCCGACTGTGAATTTTCTTCATCTGTGTAAAATTCTTCATCATGCTCTTCAAGACCCGACAATTTCCAGCAAATGTCTTGACTACCGTCCCCATGATGCAGGTCGAAATCCAATATCACAGCGTGCGTCAGGCCATACTTCATCGCCGCATACTGTATACCAACATGAACATTATTAATCAAGCAGAATCCCGATGGAGTGCAAGGATGAGAGTGATGGCCTAACTTGTATTAGAAAGTCAAAGCAAGTCGTTGACCGTTGACGAACACAACGTACCTGGAGGTCTAATACTAACAAAACATCGCCTCACCGATCCATGAGCGTCATCAAATACTCTATCAACCGCTGTCTCGATCGCAGCCACAGAACCTTCTAATGCAGAGAGTGTGCCTTCAGATAGATAAATATCTCCAGGGTTCCATGTCTCGGGCACCTCTAGTGTGTTTTCGCTTAGCCTGTCAGTCGCCGACTTGCACAAGCTCTTCAATCTGCTTGGCCACCTCTTTCCATGGACCTTCATCACATGTGGACACTCCTCCAGGTTAACTGTTGCGACCGAAGATTCAAGCAAATATGAATCGTTGCCGGCAATTGTGATCGCGGCGGCAATACCGATAGCGCTCGAGTTTAGTCGCTGCGGTCTTTCGACAATTGACGCCAAATATCTCTTAGGAACCCATTTTCGCGAAAAAACGTGCATATGTGAAAGCGGTGACAGTAGCAATAATGTTTTGTTTGAATTGTCGACTGGCGGTACAACTGTTTCAGGCAATTCCTCCTTTCGCACCTCTATTTTCCGCTGCTCGTCGTGAAGTTGTAATTGAGAGATCTGCTCGGCAATATCTTTCGGTATAATGGGCCCTTCAGTCGTGGTTAAACCAATATCCGACTCGTCTCTAACCGGCGTTCCTGGTGTTTCCAAATCCTGATCTTCTTTTGTAATCTGTTGTTGTAAACGAATTCCTACACTTGGCGTCCACAGCTGCCCAACTAAATGCTCAGGAATAGTTGCGTGACTCTGCTCTAGAACATCCTGCTGCATATTCGCCCCCGCCATCATATGCGCGATAGTGTCGTCCAGAAACGCCTGTTCTTGTTCTGAATTTGCCAAACCGCCTGGCGCGGAGTGAGCAGGTGATGAGAATCTGTTTTCATCGTCCTCATTCAACAGTGCCGTGAACGAAAATGACGGAAACGGTGCATATGCAGCGGCAGACGACGGCGCGCTGGGATTCGCCATTGTTTCGCTGAACAACGTCTCGAGCCTTGAAGCTACTAGTTGTGCACAAAGTGGCGCAGAATTCCTTGATCCGAGTTGCGGGAAAGGGCATAAAAGTTTGGATTGTCATGACGTGTTCGATGAGATAAACAAAGCATTTTCTTTACCCGGCTTTGCCAAGACCCCCCGGGCCTGCGTCCTGGCCCCATATCACATTATGGTATCAAGACTGAAACTAAGAATACTACGAGAAAAAATAATAATTATAATCTAGATATCGGAATTATAGGTAGGTGAAGACCGACATGAGATTGACATGCGATTAGGATATTTTTATTGTCCAAAGTATGTTACGCAGCGCTGAAAGAACGCAATGATTATAATGGTGCTTGTAGCGCGGTTGATATTTAGCGTATTCAAAATTATCTTCAGTTCTTGGCGCGGCTCATCACGACAACGCGCGTCCCGGCACCAAATCCGACGTCCCGGCACCAAATCCGAACGCTCCCTGTTGTTATCAAGTTATCCCTCAGCAAATGACTTCCAATTCTGCATTTAGTGGCACTCTTCATGCATACTCGACACGGCTCGTCGCGTTCGAGTTCGGGACTTCGACCAGCACACCTCACAAGAACGTTCTTCTCTTTATTGGTGGCTTAGGCGATGGATTACTAACCGTCCCTTACGTCCCTCAATTGGCTGCGTCAATAGATTCTTGGGGTTGGAGCCTAGTTCAGCTACTCATATCATCGTCATACCGCGGCTGGGGAGCGGGTGATTTAGCAAGGGATGCTTCGGAGATCGAGGAAGCCGTTTCCTACTTTTCAAAGTTACGAGGCGGAAAAGTTGTCTTAATGGGCCATTCCACCGGATGTCAAGACACGATATACTACTTGACGCGGCATACCGCGTCATTAGAGAATTCGAAGTTGGCAGCGGGCATTCTGCAAGCACCCGTTTCTGATCGAGAGGCGATGCAGCACCTATTCCCGGATCAATATTCCGAGCTGCTGGAATTTGCCGTCAGCGAAGCCAATGCCTGTCGCGGACAAGAGTTTTTACCGAAAAGGTATTCCGATCTCTTTTTCAGTACGCCAATTACAGCAGACCGTTGGGTCTCCTTAGCAAAGAAACTTGGCGACGACGATTTTTTTTCATCAGATATAGAGTCTGAAATTCTAAAGACCACATTTGGTGTTATAAGTGTTCCACTGCTAGTCCTGTACTCTGGCTCAGACGAGTTTGTGCCAGGTACGGTTGATAAAGAGCAGTTAATTAGCAGATGGAAAGCAGCTACCTCAGGAAATATCTGGAATTCCCTCAGCGGGGTCATCAAAGGTGGAAAGCATAATCTTGGAGAAGGGTCAGATCCTGGCTCTGTGGATATTACAATATCCAAGGTGTCCGAGTTTCTAAGGGGCCTCTAAAGACTACAGCAATGCCTAAAGAAGAAGCACAGAGGCATCCATTACACGTCATAACTATGCGTTAAAAGTGACATAACATATAATTAACTACTACACAATAACAGAAAAGAAAATATAGATATCTATACATCTGAATTAACCTATTCTTCACTTGGGTGAGCCTCTACATCTTGCACGGTCTCTTCGTCTTCTAGAGGCTCTTCACCGACCTCTGCTTCCTCTTCACCTTCGATCGTTTCCACGGGCTTCTCAGTGTATGTAAGGGAGAACAAGGCAGCCTCTGGCCCTCGATTCGTGCTCTCTAACAAAGCAGTGCACGCCGCGACATCGCCGACGGTCCATAGAGCAGTGAAGGCAACATTGTGAACGCCTGAAGCGATAGCTTTCTCAGCAACTTCACGCAATCCTTTTTCGTTATTAGTGCTAGTATAGATGAGTAATAACGAGCCAAAATCTGAAACTGCGGAGAAACACTTCTCAGCCAAAACGACGTCCCAAGACTGCAAAGCCATGTCACCAAGTGTTTTCCACTTGTGGTCCGAAGAATCAGCTTCGGCAATTTCTTGCGCAATGTCTAGGTTTCCGAGGGACAGAGCGAGCTCGAACTTGTGGTCCGGATCGGTTGAGACCTCAAGCGCCAGCTCTTTGTAACCCTGACCTTCAAGGAAGCGCGCGATTCTGGTTCGCTCACTAGTAGGGATCTGCTCGAGGAGATATGCGGCCTGTTCCATATCGCCACGAAGCACTACAGTCTGATACTCGAGAACAGCAAGTGAAACAGCATAGGAAATCACGTTCGAATCTTTGTCGGCCAAATACGCACGACCATCGCGAGGAATGTAGCCTAGCAAGTACATTGCTTGATCGAAATGGCTTACTGTATACGTCTGTTCGCCGACGAGATAATTCAGTCTGTTCGTCGACGTGGTGTAAATGAAGCAGTCGCCAACCCATTTTCCTGTGCGAACAGTCTCGTTGATATCTGTGACAACCTCGAACGCTTCTTCGACACCCTCGTCTTCATCCACTCGATCCTCTTGGACAGCGGTGATGTAAGCATCTTTCGAAAACTTTAAGACATAGAAGCTGTCGTCGCAGGCAAGGGCGACCAGCTCGCCAGAGTCGGACCAATATACCTATTCTCGTCAGCAACAAAATTTAAACTAGAATCAATCCTCGCCTTACCTCATTTGGAACAACGTCAATTCGTCTTACAAGCAAACCAGTATCCCAGTCATACAATCCAACCCAGTCGCTACCCTTCACTCCCAACAAAGTGCCTCCAAAAATACCTTCCGCATTGTAGTTAAACTGTATGTGTCCAATAGACAGCTCCTTGAAATTCTTGTATACTTTAATCGAAGTCGTGCTCTCCTGAACAGCATACATGTTACTATCTTGGGCCCACACAATTTGTATTCCAGGACCAAAGGACTTGTTGCGCCAGGCGAGAGCTGTGAAGATAATATACTCTCCATCACCACAGACAGCTACAAAACGGCCGTTAGGCGAATGTATCAGCTGTGTAGGATAAATTTCGACTGATCCCAAATCCTTCTGAGGAAGCGGAATAACTTCGCCGTCCTTGGTATTGTCGCTGCCTTTGATAACGCTGCTGCAGACTTCGGCGTGCTTAGTCCAGATCACCTTACCGCTTGCGTCCATTGAAATTGCAGGCTCTTCTCGTCCCATCTTCAACACGACTGAACCTTCGTCAAAGCCTACAGCAATCGCATTCGTGCCCTTTCTACATGAAACACACCAAGCCCTTTCGAGGCCGTAGTTAACTGTTTGTTCAAGCTTGTAAGTGTTCGCATTCCAGAACTTGACTGTCCCGTCCTCGGCACCAGAGACGATGATTGGTAATTCGGGGTGGAAAACAGCAAATGAGACATTAGCCGAGTGACCCTCTAGAGTCGCAATGCAACTCTTTGTCTGGTAGTCCCAAATTTTAACTGTTCTATCATCTGATGTTGTGATAATATATGGCTTATCTGCGAGAGGATAATACTCGACGAAATTAACACCCTTCGATTCGTGAGCTTCCATCGTGAAATTTGGTGTGGGCGATCCAAGAGACCATATCTTGACAGTGCGATCGAGGCAAGCAGATGCAAATGTGTTTGTGTCCTTCGGGTTGATAGCCAAATACATAACATAGTGGTTGTGTCCTTCGAAAACCTGGATGCACCGCCAATCCTTGTCCCAATTCCACAGCTTAATAGTCATATCGTCTGCAGCTGTCAGCAGAAAACTTTGAGTTGGATGCACTGCAATGGCACGAATGTAGTCAGGGTGGGCTTCAAATTGGGCAACCTTCTCAGACGTGTTGTAATTGTACACACGGATTTGAAAGTCATCACTGCCGACAACGAACCAGTTCTTCCGAGCAATAAAACGACCTGCTCGCACTGGAACTTCAGTCACGTCAAAACTCTTGACTATCGACTGCGTTTCATACGACCAGATTTGCACTTGTCCTATATTTGTTCGTCAGGCACTAAGCCACAAATAGATTCTTAGAACTAAGACTGACCACTATACTGTGTCACAAGAATCCATGGCTCAGTCGGATGGAAATCAATTCCCTTGACACGGTCCGATCGCCCCAATAGTTGTCTCTGTAGAGGAAAGGGTCAGCACATGTTTCGAGTCAATATGATTCTCAAAGATCTGCACGTCTCATTTCAATGATAAAACACCCCATATTCCGAATGTATTAGTCGACAAAAAAGGAATTGTACGCCATCGTGAATATGTCGAACACACATTTCATTGAAGGTCGCTTCTTTAAAGCATGCCAGAGTCCTGATAAAAGACACAATCGCTACATACCTTGATATCTAACCGCATCGTCAAAGACTAAGTCTCGCTCTCCAATTCCCAATGAATTGCTAAATTAATTGAACGATCTTATTAGGATAAAGGAGAATCTAAGATTTGACACGACAACCTTCGTTTGGTGTCGTGACAAGTGTGCAGCCCCTGGTACAGGTCGCGCTGCGGTTATGGCTTTAAATGCGAGAATGCAAATTTCATCTGACTTACCAAAATGTTAGGACCCTAGCCCTTGATCGCGTGGATTACTATTCACACACCTGAGTCCCAAAATAGCGGTGGAGTTAAATTTGTCTATGAGATCATTATTATGGGTAGGATTACTGCCGACTCCTCGTAAACGGTAACTACTACTTAAGTTTTAGACAGCTAACTACGTAACGAATTTTTGGGATGGCATGTCAACGTTACTAATTGTGTTTCAATTCATTGCAAACATAGAGGTCTACGCAACATCTATATCAACTTCTCTAGTGGACCAAAGATATATGTTCGGGAACAACATTCAACAACTTAGCCTCGGTAACAGCTGACCGGACATTATTTATAACCTGAATCTCCATCTTCTTCTGTGTTTCATATGTACGAGTACCAACATGTGGAAGCAAAATAACTTTCTCATTGGCGACGAGACCAGGATGGATCTGCGGTTCCGCTATTCAAGTCGTTAGCCGTCAGTTACTAGAAGCAATGCAGTTGTCATACCTTCAAAGACGTCCAGACCGGCACATCTGACTTTGCGACTCTCCAGGGCATCAACTAGAGCCTGCTCATCTATGATGGCGCCTCGAGCAGTATTGACGATTACGACCCCGTCTTTCATTTTGGCAAAAGCATCCTTATTTATGATATGCCGTGTTTGCGCATTCAATGGCAAGTTGAGCGAAATGACATCACTTGTTGCCAGCAGCTCATCGAAACTAACGTACTTTGCACCGGCAGCCAATTCATCAGACAATGGCTCGGGGTTGTGATACTGAGTGATCATATCGAATCCCTCTGCGCGCCTCTTGATGGCACTTCCAATACCGCCCATCCCTAGAATGCCCAACACCTTTCCCTCTGGATCACGCGAAATAGGGGCGCCCATGTTCCATTTACCTTTTCGCAGAGATGTCATAGCAGGATAGAATTCTCGGAGTGCGCCCAGGATGAGAAACATGCCAACGTCAGCAGTAGCGTCACTTACTGTGCCAGGAGTATTCGACACTATGATACCCTTCTTAGCACACGCATTGACATCGACCATGTCATAGCCAGCACCATTGTGACAGATGAATTTCAGCGACGGAGGTAGTGCGTCGATAAGCTCCTTGTTTATTATGGCACCGGGTTTTGCGTCTTTCATGTGGCAGTGGTACACGGCCATGACGTCGGAGTATTTGCCCGCAAGGTCTCTGATAAATTCCTCCTTTGTAGACGAGTCGCAGACAGAGAGAGTCGCGACCTCAGACAAGGCTTCCCACTCGGCCTTCGCATGCACAATTTCGCCCAGAAGAAGAACATGTGGTTTTGTCATTGTGAGATATGCTCTAACACACAGTAGCTCAATTCACAAATTCACTGTTCCCAGGTGGATAGAAATAATCCAACTTAATGAACACAAATAAAATGTATATGTGAGCAGCCGACAAGAGAACTGCCCCGGTACTTAAAAGCACCGTTTACATCGGGTGGTTCTGCTGCTCTCCGGTCCCGGGTGGGGTGGCGCCAAGCCGTTGCGCGCGGGGCGCACTCAGGGGGAATCGTACCACATCATTTCATCAGCCCGCTCATTTGTTCACGATTTTGTCAGGAGATTTGCTGGAATAGAAGCTAAAGAAGAAAAAGCAATAAATTTCGTAACCATACATAGGTGGATCCCGCACAATAACCCGCGTACTGGAATCATATATGCTCCAGTAGTATCACTTCTGATTTGGACGACTCAATAATTTACTATGCCAAGGCAAAGATGCCGTCATACATTTGTAGCTTGTAATGTAAATTCGTAATATAGTTAGTTATTTACAATTGAAGACCGGGCATATAGCCATGTCAAAGGCGAAATTCTGTATAGCTTGAACAATTGCCAAAGCCTTTGTTTTTAGGCGGCTACTGCTCGCTCGCAAAATAGACCATCCGTACATCACCGTCTGAAACGTGACAACCAGGAGTTAGGTCCGTAGCGCGTACGCTGTGCCGTCAGCCGCTGACACATAGTTAACGTCCGGCCAACAGACTAACAAAATCTGCACTAACTTATAAGACTTACTTACCAATTATTCCATAGCATTACTATTGCGCCACATTTATGCCTTAACGTCGGCGCAATTCAAAGTTACTATGTCCATGCCAAATTATTCAATTGAACAACTCCACCGGACAGCACGCGTCGGCCACGCGTCGCGCCAAAAAAAAAAAAAAACGCTGCGCCTCTCTCATTTCATTAAAAACAAAAGACACCCCAATTCCTTTTGCTAGCCACGGGTTCTTGAGACTCGTGGAATATTTGCGAGAAGTATTTCTTCAGGACATTCTTTTCCTGAGGAAGCAATTTCCACATCTGCCGTTGTGGCATAATTCGTTGTTTGCAGATC